>OZ023320.1:42179390-42200123 GCA_964007375.1 Ophion obscuratus
CCCCCCCCCCCCCTCTCTCTCTCTCTTTCTCCCTCTCTCTCTCTCTCTCTCTCTCTCTCCGTCTCTCTATCTTTCTCTCCCTCTCTCCCTCTCTCCCTCTCTCCCTCCCTCCCTCCCTCCCTTCCTCCCTCTCTCCCTCCCGCCCCACCTGAGTTCGGCCGACGAACACTATTTTGTAACACAACAATACAGTACGCAAAAGATCTCCTTTTTAAAAAATCGATCGCATGGAGAGGTATATAAATTGCAAACGGCCATATACCAGCTCCTCTGTGTCGGGATATATCTATGAAGAATATTATTTTTTGCAAGTCGAGAAAAATATTGACGTATATACAGGTAAATAAAAGTTGGAATTCTTTCGTAATAATTGATGAAGCAGCTCGCGTCCACTTGTTATTGGATCATCGTCGTCGTATCGGTGATGGTGGAAAGTCCGAAACCCAGCCACGCGAGGTATATGGAAAGCGAAAGGCTTTCCGGGTGTCCCGTTATTCCTATTATAATAGAAATATCGTGCGTGCTATACCGCACGCGCTCACTTTTATCTACATGTTCGTCAAGGCGTTTAATTGATCCTTTTTTCTTTGGGTTGACTAACATTTTTGGACAACCAACGTACTTTTTTTAATTGTTTCTACCATTCCAGAGATTTATTTCAAATATATTCATTCATTTAAGCCAAGATCTATTCAATACCGTTGAGTGATAAAAAATGTATATGCTATTACAGATAGTTTTGGTAGTTGATCTTATTTACTAGAAAAAATATTAACTTGTATAGACCGAGACCTAGATATTTGTGATACCCTAGTAAGAGGAACATCCTCTCGTACATACCAAAATGGTGGCAATACAACATTTTTTAAATAATTTTTCACCATTGAGGGTTGTCTCACGCATCAATTTGAATTGTGTATGACAGAATATGGTAAAGTACCCGTTTGCAATTCAATATAATAGTAAGTCAAATACAATTTTTATTCGTTTGATTTAACAATCTTTTTTATATTGATAAATCATATATAAATATTTTATAAATATAGATATAGATATAGACATATAGATATTTTAAATTCGAATCTACCTCTTATAGATCCATATCACCAAAGTATTTTGATCGAATACATATTTATTGAATTGTCTACATCGGTAAATTATTCAAACTTTCTATATACGGGCTCGAGACACACCCAAATATCTAGTTCTTTTGAAAAAATGCCTATTTTGTACATTCGTTTATGTACGCATGCTTCGTGCAAGGAAACAGTCGGAAGAATAAAGGAAGGGTCGCATCCCAAAACACCTATACCTTACTCGCCCAAAACTCTGCATACAGACTTATACTTATATATAAATGGAGTGGCAAGGATCTTCGAAGCCCGCACGTAAGAAATTGCATGAATTATAGAAAATTGCGTAACTTTCAATCCGTATGATTTTTCGCCGCAATGGGAATGGGGCTACGAAAAATGGATGTAACGGGAAGAAAAAAGGAGCAGCGGGGAGTCGGTTACGTGCATCCTCGCAGAGGAGAAAGAGGCGGGATCTGGCCAGTCAGTTTTTACGTACCTATATATGGACACACACGCACGCATCTATACATCTCTTGTATACCGTACCGTGCTGTATATACGTATGTAATAATACTTATGCGTCATACCAGACACACGTGAAATCGAGTTCTCAAGAAATATATAAACTTTCGCGGAAGTCTATATCTCTCCATGCGGCGTAACGTGATTTGTGTCACTTACAATTAGTAACGGAAAATGTTTCTCCTTTATTAAAATATGTGCATACATTAGGGTGTTTTGACAAACGAAAAATGCTCTTACCCCTTTGGAGGATAGTAAAATTATTAATTAAATTATTTACTTGGAGATTAAAAATTGAAAAAAAACGAATAAAAAATTAAAACTGAATTAAATTACTCATTAAGGTATTAAAAAATTCGAAACCTCTGATTCAAGCGGTAGCGCTAGATAAATTTTGCCCGATTTGATCAGCCCGAAAAATTCGTCCTTTAGATTCAAATTTGCATAAGTAAAACAATCAATTAATGTTTATCAAATCCGGTTTGAATTTCTCAAACCTGGTCTTTAGAATGAAAAAAATACTTTCAAAAATTTTCATATCGTTATTTCCATATAAATTACAGATATTTGAAAGTTGCCTTATTTATTTTACCGATGTGTAGAAGTGACGCAAAGCCATTTCGGTGTTGAAATGCCGTGGCAATTCCCGAGTCAAAATTTTTAGCCTCCTCTGAACCCTCGCAGGGCCCATTTCTTTTGTAATACATAAGCCGCCAGCCTCCGTTGAACCGACGAAACCCCATTTGTAGAGTTCAGTGCAATGAAGAGACCTCCTCTTGGTCCAGTGTAGCCTCTATAAGACCTTCCAAACCTTCTTTCGACCCCCAGTTTCAGTGAAACGTGCAGAACACAGGCCTCCTTAACCTGCTTTCAATCTCAAACCGTTACCTCGACCCCACCTAACCTGCTTTCGGCCCAAATTCGATATCTCCTCCATCATCACTCCATTGTGGCTTGATCAGTAACCCGTTCGATGACGAAAATAATACGTGTTCCCTGATTTTCGCTCGAAGAACGGTACAGGTAAATATACATTATCAGATGATGAATAAATACTACACAATTAATAAAAATACATCGTCGACCTTATCAAATTATTAGTGCAATATTAATATGCGAAAACAATCAAATTTGCTCAATATCGATTTAATTTTATTTTATAGGCGATTCATAAAAGAATGCTCGTATGTACAGTCTTACTCCAATTCTATCGGATTAAGACGGAATGACACCTCATCGCGGTCGGTATGGTAGAACAATTATAGATACCCATAAATCTCTGAAGCGGCTCTTCAGATCCCGTCGAAACTTTGCCAAACGACGTCAAGTAGATAGACGAACCGCTGTCTGCCCCTCAAATTTTCTGAATTTGAGAAAAAAAACGTAGAATGGCTTGTCATACGCCAATCTATAATTGTTCTACCATGCCGACCGCGATGGGGTGTCATTCCGTCTTAATGGGCGTCACGAATTTTCCTGTGAGAAAGAATCTGACAGGAACATTCTTAAAAAATTCCAGGCTATCCAGTATAAGTTTACGCGACGTTTTCCATTCTTGAAATTTCTTCTTAAACCCTCTACTTCTTGAGTTACATTGCATTTTCTAGAATTAGTCTTATTTAGCGAAAAATGAAATAACATTGCGAAAAAAAATCGTGCGAAACTTTATAAAAATCGAAAATGGAGCTCCTGCTACCCCGTTCAACTTTATCATGGATAATCGTAATAAATGTTTTGTTCATAAGTCATGCGCCCAATTTTCGATGGTCGAAAAACGGCCGAAAAACAGTCACGTACAAAAGTGCGTACCAGGTCGAAAGAAAAATCATAAACAAATATTTCAGAAAAGCAAATAAAGCTGAATTTGTTCCCGTCAAAACGCCGTTCGGTAAATTTGGTTATCTTTTTTTTACGAAGCTATAGTAAAAAAAGAAATATCGACTGGTGTATCCAAACTTTTAAGCAACGGTATATATTATATAATACTATACATATATATATATATATATATATATATATACTCGAAATATGTGCGAAATATATGTATACATATATACTCGAAATATGTGGTTGCGTTAATATATTCGAATATACACCATCAGTAAAAAGTATTCAGACCCTTCAGATAACTGCAAAACTTGATATCATTTTGGATAATTGCAAACTTATGGTAAATAATTATTATTTTATGAAGATACTATAAAGCTCTATATAATTATTTAATTATATGGCCCTTTATAGTATCTTCGTGAAATAATAAATGAAATAAATTATATGCGTATGAGTAGGTAGGACTAGGTTCGATTCACATATAGGGCAAATATTTTCTTCGAAAAAAATTATTTCTAAAGGCCAGGGAATGACAAATTACGATGAAAAATCCTTGTGATAAAGCTCTCAATTAAGGAATTCATTTTATTTTCGATTTATGAAATATTTTATGCATACAGTACATTTAGCTTTACAGTGTACATTGTAAGCCCAATAAAGATTATCTTTATTAACATATATAAATATCTTCGAAACAAAATATGATCGTAGTAGGCTGTGAGAGAAGGAAAAAATCTATTTTATTTGAATAGATCCTACATAAATTAATTTTTTTTTGTTTAGCAGTGTACAGTAGGCCGAAGGGGGGGGGGCAGTAGGTTCTGCGGGAGCGCTCGAAGTAGGCCCACCTGAGGTTCCGTAGGTTCAGTTGTGGTCCTCACTGACCTCCTTTGAGTCAAAAAGTCTACTTTCTGCCATGCCGGAGGTTCATTGGCGGCCCTAACCCATGGTATTTTCAATCATTGTACCCTCCTTTAGATACCCAATAATCCGCTCTCGCCGATTTCTGCTCGGGGACGGAAGCCTTCATTTTGTGGGTTGAACGCGGCTCGAAAATTTCGACTTGGGAAGCCGCGTGCCACGGGAAAAGTTATCCACAGATGCATATCGGAGGCTGGCGAGGAATGTGCTCGCAGAAGAGCGCTGTACATCGCGGAACGACAACTTTCTCGCTCGTTACGTGCGCGCGATCGGCGAGTGTGTGCCGAATCGTTACAAGTGTATGTACATATGTGTATATGACATTCCCAAGTCAAAATTTTCGAGCCACATTCAACCCACGAAATGAAGGCTTCCGTCCCCGAGCAGAAATCGGCGAGAGCGCATTATTGGGTATCTAAAGGAGGGTACAATGATTGAAAATACCATGCGTTAGGGTCTCCAATGAACCTCCGGCATGGCAAAAAGTAGACTTTTTGATTCAGAGGAGATCAGTGATTACCACAACTGAACCTACAGAACCTCTGGTATGCCTAGTTCGAGCGCTCCCGCAGAACTTACTGCCCCACCCCCCTTCGGCCAACTGTACACTGCTAAACAAAAAATTAATTTATGTAGGATCTATTTAAATAAAATAGGTTTTTTCCTTGTCTCACAGCATACTACGATCATATTTGTTTCAAAGATATTTATATATGTTAATAAAGATGAGATTCAAATGAATCTTTATTGGGCTTACAATGTACACTGTAAAGCTAAGTGTACTGTATGCATAAAATATTTCATAAATCGAAAATAAAATGAATTCCTTAATTGAGAGCTTTACCACAAGGATTTTTCATCGTAATTCGTCATTCCCTGGCCTTTAGAAATAATTTTTTTCGAAGAAAATATTTGCCCTATACGCGTATCGATCCTAGTACCTACCTACTCATAGCTACGCACGCTGCCTTTATGCTACCGAGTGCTTATAATATTTTGGTCACCGATATGGCATTAGAGACCAAATGAATACCTATAACTATTTGTTGTATCACATACGCTATATTAATTAGTTAATATGATTGTGATAATTAGAGAGTTTTATCGAATAACATGCTATCAACTTTTCAAACAAACTCATACATATATGTGTGTGTGTGTGTGTGTTTGCGTGTGCGTGCGCGTGCGCGTGCGCGTGTGCGTGTGTTTGTGTGTGTGTGTGTGTGTGTGTGTGTGTGTGTTTTTTTTTTTTTAAAGAGGTTTAGCGGGAAAATGCCTGCGCACCGTAGCAAATAATTGCCGTGTGTCGGGCTTGCACCGACTAAAAACCCCCGTTCCTCTGTGGCCTTACAAATTCTCCCGCGGGACGACCGCTAGGTATTACATCGCGGGAGAGGCCTTAGCCGTAGCTCTTCCTACAGTGGTCAGACGACCTTACATCCCCCGTTCCACTCGAGATGGTATGAGTGGTTTAGGGGTTCGTGTCGCTGATTTCATCTATGACTGCCTGGTCTTCCGGCGTCGTCTTCTTCCTCGCGCGTTCTGCACCATAAGCCGATACAGCTGTCCATGCGTCTGCTGACTTCAGCATCAACTCAACCAGGTTATCCGGGGTGATGCGTGTCTCCAGCTGATCCTCGACTATCGCGCGAGAGGCACTAAACCGTGGGCATTGGAACAATGCATGTTCAGCGTTCTCCTCGACTGCTACACATGCTGGGCAGTCCGGGGAATCTTCATAATTAAACTTATAGAGATAAGCCCGGAAGCAGCCGTGTCCTGAGATCACTTGAGTGAGATAATAGTTGAGCTCCCCATGTAGACGGGTCACCCATATCTCCACCTTCGGAATTAGTCGATGTGTCCACCTTCCCTTGGTAGAGGCATCCCACATCGTCTGCCACTGGTTCAAACTGGTTGCTCTCGCTTCTGTCCTTGCACAACTGGGATTTCTAGCTCCCTTCTGCTGGTACATCGCTCTACGCTCCTCAGCGAGCACCTCAATGGGCAGCATTCCCGCGATAACGTTGATAGCGTCCTCGGAGACAGTGCGAAATGCACAGGCTACCCTCAAGGCGCTGACGCGATACGTTGCTGCAGCCTTCCTGCGGTACTCCTGGATTTTCAGTGCGTCAGCCCATATGGGTATGCCATAGGTGAGCACTGAGGTCGTCACTGATGACAGCAGTTTCCTCCTCTTCTGTCTGGGGCCACCAACATTAGGCATGAGTCGCGCCAGTGTGGTAGCCACCCGAGCGGCCTTTCTGCTGATCTGCTCGGTTTGCTCTTTGAAGTTAAGCCTCGCGTCAAGAATCACACCCAGGTACCGAATGAACGGTTGGGATGTGATTTCGGTGTTTCCAACCCTGAGCGTTACCGTTTCCATCACCTTCCTGCTGGATACGAGGAGTACTTCTGTTTTGTGGGCTGCAAGCTGCAGTCCAACAGAAGACATCCATTCCTTTATCTTGGCGAAAGCTTCGCCGAAGAGTGCGGTGATTTGCTCCAGGAATTTGGCGATGACAATCAGCGCCGCGTCATCTGCAAACGCTACGACGGACACTCCTTTCGGCAATTGCAATAGCAGCAGATCATTGTACATGATGATCCACAGAAGCGGTCCAAGTACAGAGCCCTGAGGAACTCCTCCAGTCACCCTATACGTCGTCGGTCCATCCTCTGTGTCGTACATGAGCCACCTATTACATAGGTAACTCGCCACTATTCTCCGGAGGTACCATGCTACACCTAATGTTTTTAGGGCATCCATGATACACTTCCATATCGCCGAGTTGAAAGCGTTTTTGACGTCGAGAGCGACAACTGCGCAGTACTTCTTGGACCCTCTTGTCCATCGTTTACCCGCAGTCGACTCCTGCGCCTGCTTCACCACTGTGTTAATGGCATCCAGCGTAGAGCGCTCCTTTCTGAAGCCAAACTGGCCCTCCGCCAGTAGAGGGTCCACGAACTTCTCAATCCTGTTATGGATGATGCGCTCGAAGATCTTTCCGGCGGTATCCAGCATACAGAGTGGACGATAGGATGAAGGTTCGTCCGGCGGCTTCTTCCCTTTCGGGAGGAGCACTAGCTTCTGCCACTTCCACTTGTCCGGGAAGATTCCTTCCTTGAGACACCCATTGTACATGCCCAGGAATATTGCCGGTGCCAACTTGATCGCTGCCTTGAGTGCGATGTTGGGTATCCCATCCATACCGGGGGCTTTATTGTTGCCCACCCTGGCAATCGCCGTAAGAAGCTCTTCTTCAGTAATGGCTGGGATGTCCTCATCGACGTCCTCCGCGAGCTGGTAGTCCTCCTCGGGTTGCTCAGGGAACAGATGTGTAACAATCTTTTCCAGCAGGGCTGCGTCTACAGGCGATGGCATCGGCTGGCTTTTCAGCCGAGTCATTACTACTTTGTATGGCCTGCCCCAGGGAGCATCTTCCACCTCGCTGAGCAGTTCGCCCCAGCTTTCAGCTTTACTCTGCTTGATAGCTTTTTTAAGCTTCAAGCGCGCCTTCCTGTGCTGTTCTTCCAAATCGGGGAACGAGCGTTTGCCTCGAGCTCGTTGCGCTCGGCGGCGAGTTCGATGACACTCCCTTCGGAGGCCGGCAATTCGTTCGCTCCACCAGTGTACCGCTGGTCGGAAGTCGACATCACGTTTCCGTGGCATTGTGGCATCGCATGCTTCGGTGACCCTCTGCATGACCACCTCGACCTTCTCGGTTGCACTTTCTGCTGCGAGGGGGCTGGTGTCAAAAGTTTCACGAAACAAGTCCGCGTCAAACATTTTCGCTTTCCAGCCCTTCCCGTTTGTCTTCGGTGCCTTCGCTATTCCGCTGAAGTCTCCGCGAATCTCCCAGAGAATCGCTTGATGATCACTGTGAGTGTAGATATCACTGACTACCCAGTGGCACTGGTTGCCTCTGGCCAGGCTACTACTCACAAAAGTGAGGTCCACTATAGACGAGGCTTCACCTTTAACAAAAGTGGGCTTTGTACCTGCATTAAGTAGTACTACATCCAATAAGGACATAGCCTCAAGCAGGACTTGACCCTTCCTGTTCGTCACTTTACTACCCCATTCCACAGCCCACGCGTTGTAATCTCCGGCTATGGCTACCGGGAATCGTTGTTTAGCGTCTGCGACTAAGTTGTCGAGAAAATTCTCAAACTCATCAGTCGTCAGGCTAGGCGGTGCGTAACAACTGTAGAAATGAACTCCTTTGGCTTTTATTCTCACAAAACCAGTTTCCATCTGACTCGCAAGATCCTGAAATGGAAGCTTTCCGCAAGACCAAATTGCGGCCTTCCCACTTGCGTCAGATTCCCAGGGTTGCGTGTCTAGATGTCTATATGGTTCCGAGAGTATCGCCAAGTCAGGCTTCAGCTCGCGCACAGTCTGCATGAGCAGGTCCTGTGCGGCTTCACAATGGTTGAGGTTGAGCTGGAGTACTCTCATTTGCAGCGTTTTTGGAGTGCCTGGAGAGCCTGGAGAGCCCGCGTATACGCTGGACATCGGCTGCTACCTGCGATGTGGGCTGTGGGTGCCCCATCTCCCGCTTCTGCACATATGACACACTTTGCGCTTGCTGTGCATTCGGCAACTTTGTGGCCAGTGATACCGCACTTGATGCAGTCTTTAGCCCGGTCGACGCTGCTCTTGCAGTTCCGTGATAAGTGTCCAAATTTCCAGCACTTGAAACACTTGAGTGGCCTCACCACCTCTCGGATTCTGCAATTACACCAGCCGACTCGGATGATTCCTGTATCCAGAAGTTTCCGGGCAGCGGGCACCATGATTCGTAATACCGCGGTCTGAGTCCTGCCATATGCTTTACGCAGAGACTTAAGAGAGTGTTCCGTGGCTGGATAGTCCGGTCCCAAGACTCTCTGCAGGGCCGCCAATATCTCCTCCTTCGTCGCATCCTCTTCCAGGTCCTTGATCTCCAGATCCACTTCCTGGACTTTACTCTGCACCGTTGCTGATTCGCCAAGAACACCTTCGAATTGGTTTCGCAATTCCGGTGCTTTGGCTGAGCTCTCCTTATTCAGAACGAACAGCAGATCTCCCGCGTTCGTTCTGCGTACCTTTTGGACGCATTCACCTGCATCCTTGAGCGCCGGATCCTTCTTTATACGACTCAAGATCTCCGCATAGCTCAAGTCACCCTTTTTGTGGATGACGAGAGCGTTGGGCAGAGTCGGCCGTTCGCGAGGTTTCTGCGGCTTCTTCTGAGGCTGCGTCTGGGATATCTTGTGCGATCTTTTCTTCTTTCCGGCAGTCTGCCACTCCTGCTCTGATCGCACACCTCCCTTATCCTCGGGTTGACCAGCCAGCTCCTCCAGCTGCTTCTTCTTCTTCGGCACCTTTCCCTCGGTCGACGTTGGTGTAACCCGCTTTCTCCTCTTCGCCTTGCTTACTTGCGTCGAGGTACCGTCCACGTCCATGCCTTCATCGTTCCTCTCCTTGTTAGGTAGAGTCGATTTCGCTTGGCTTATGGTTGGCGTGGTTTGCGTAACTCCAGTCGACGTTTCCGCCTGTGGCTTTGCACTCCACGTTATCAGGTCCTCTATACCTTTCCAAGTACTGGTAAGCATAGGAACCCACCGATGGATCTCTTTGTGGAGGTTTTTCTTCTGCTGAATAAAAGAGGCTAGGCTCTCCAGCGTCTTTCCGTGCCTCTCCACCAACTTCAAGATCTGTTGGTTTCTCCCTTCCTCTTCCTTTCCTTCACTTGGAACATTGTGCGCCATGGAGGCCAAGTGGCCCACCTCCGTGGTACTGCGGTCGTATGGTGACGACGCCCGGGAGCCCGCTTGCTCACTCCCTGGAGGCGCCGGTACTGGGGTTCCGTGCCCCTGCACCCTAATCCGTACATCCTTAATTGAACTTCCCATTATCATTTGTTGTCGAGGTTTGTTCCCCGTGTCTGTTGGTCCACGGGAGGTATTTTAATTGCCTCCTACCCTGTATATCTATATGGACATTTCCATATCCATATCTATATCCAGATAGATATCTCTATACGTACATCTATATCCATATAGATATTTCTACATCCATGTCCATATTTATATATCGGGCATCCCCCTATCCGCCACCTGGGGACGCGCCACGTAGGGGTTTCAGACTCCCCATGTGGGTGTGTGTGTGTGTGTGTGTGTGTGTGTGTGTGTGTGTGTGTGTGTGTGTGTGTGTGTGTGTGTGTGTGTGTGTGTGTGTGTGTGTGTGTGTGTTACGACTCTACGAAAATTCTATTTAAGGTAAATTAAAAAAGATTAACTAGATCCATTCGGTGAAATTAACCAAATTGTTTTTTTGAACAGATGAAAATGTTGAACTGATGAAATCAACTCACAGATTTATTAGGATCAAATAAAATATTTAGTTATTGGACAATATTAAATAGATTGATTTGATTAAATAAACATATTTGAAATCAATAATTTTAATAATGGAATGCAATAGGATACATTTGTTTCTATGAGAAATCTAGTTCATTCGAATAAAAAATAATCAAATAGACGCGGTTAGTAAATATCATAATATTTAGCGGAAAGAAATAAAAATATGCTTCATACATACACGTGGAAATATTTGTTGAATTTTCGCCGTGCTGAAAACGAAAACGAAGAAAAATAAAACATTTTATTTGAAATCGACGGTAATCGGCCATCGCTATTTATCGACTCATTATTGAATGAACAAAAAAAAACAAAAAATAAAGAAAAAATCGAATGAGATTGAATTCCAAACCGACAATTTCAGTCTTTTAGAACATGAAATAGACTATAATTAACACCCTAACGTTTCATATAGATATCAACATTATATGTTATTTAGATCTACACTGCCAACTAAAAGTTTTCGGATACTCCACATAATCGCAAAACTTTTCAGCGCTGGATAATTACCAAATAATATTAGAGTAAGGTAATTTATTTCATTTATTATTTCACGAAGATACTATAAAGGTCTATATAATTAAATAATTATACAGAGCTTTATAGTATCTTCGTAAAATAATAATTATTCTACCATAAGTTTGCAATTATCCAAAATGATATTAAGTTTTGCAGTTATCTGAAGGGTCCGAATACTTTTCACTGATAGTGCATATTCAAATATATTAACGCAACCACATATTTCGAGTATTATATATATATATATATATATATATATATATATATATACACATATATATAGTATTATATAATGTATACCGTCGCTTAAAAGTTTGGATACACCAGTCCATATTTCTTGCTGCAGTAAAAGTTACATAGCCTCGTAAAAAAAAGATAACCAAATTTACCAAACGGCGTTTTGACGGAAAGAAATTCAGCTTTATTTTGCTTCCCTGAAATATTTTTTTATGATTTTTCTCTCGACCTGGTACGCACTTTTGTACGTGACTGTTTTTCGGCCTTTTTTCGACCATCGAAAATTGGGCGCATGACTTATGAACAAAAAATTTGTCACGTTTATCCATGATAAACTTGAACGGGGTAGCAGGAGCTCCATTTTCGATTTTTATAAAGTTTCGTATGATTTTTTTCGCAATGTTATTTCATTTTTCGCTGAAAAAGACTAATTCTAGATAATGCAATGTAATTCAAGAACTAGAGGGTTTAAGAAGAAATGACAAGAATGAAAAACGTCGCGTAAGCTTATACTGGATAGCCTGGCATTTTTTAAGAATGTTCCTGTGCGATTCTTTCTCACAGGAAAATTCGTGGCGCCCATTAATCCGATAGAATTGGAGTAAGACTGTACATACGAGCATTGTTTTATGATTCGCCTACAAAATAAAATAAAATCGATATAGAGCAAATTTGATTGCTTTCGCATATTAATATTGCACTAATAATTTGATCAGGGGACGATGTATTTTTATTAATTGTCTAGTATTTATTCATCATCTGATAATATATATTTACCTGTACCGTTCTTCGAGCGAAAATCAGGGAACACGTATTATTTTCGTCATCGAACGGGTTACTGATCAAGCCACAATGGAGTGATGATGGAGGAGATATCGAATTTGGGCCGAAAGCAGGTTAGGTGGGGTCGAGTAACGGTTTGAGATTGAAAGCAGGTTAAGGAGGCCTGTGTTCTGCACGTTTCACTAAAACTGGGGGTCGAAAGAAGGTTTGGGAGGTCTAACAGAGGCTACACTGGACTAAGAGGAGGTCTCTTCATTGCACTGAACTCGACAAATGGGGTTTCGTCGGTTCCACGGAGACTGGCAGCTTATGTATTACAAAATAAATGGGTCCCGCGATGGTTCAGAGGAGGCTAAAAATGTTGACTCGGGTTACCCGCTGTCTCGGCAGTATTTCGAATAACGACTTTTGCTCTTATCATCGGGCATTAGCGTTATCGGTATCGCGACGATGTGCAGGGTGTCAAAATCGTGAGCACGATAAACTCGATTATCAAATCCGAGGCTCGGAATTCAATAAAAAAAATATCGTCAAGATGTTTTCTATTATTCTTCTTTTGCATTGCTACGGTTTCTTTTATTATTTTAGTTTAAAGGGAAAAAATGGGAACGTCTGTATACTTATTCATTTATTCGGAAATTTATATACTTGCACGTGTGTGTGCGTATATACATGCTATATGTGGCGCCTGTCTATAACGGCGTTGTTGATATTTTGCAGGAAAATAAAAGGAGTCGTAAAATGCTGATTCAACGATTCATATATCTATATCCAAAATGCAATGATTTGCTTAAGTCGACCTTTTTGTGGAATTTCCAAATCTCTGACTATTCGTATTTTAATAATAGGTAACATCGATTTTTTGTCAGTATATGTGGCTAATTCTACACAGTATATTGCGAACTGTTCCGGAAAATAACCTTGGAATTTTTTTTCGTACGAAACCACCAGAAACCACTACAACTATACATTTTATAAAAAGGAATCAAAACCATAGAGGACGATATTTGGAAGACGGGCATTTTTTTGTTCCCTTATTTTTCCCTGATTCTAATTTGAAAAGCAACACTGGGTTCATTCCACAATGTTTCTCATCGTAACATTTATATATATTTTTAATTTAACCACGTTTCTAAAATGGACTAAAAAGTATAAAGTAATTTCTCCTAGCCCCATACAAATTCATAACTCAGTACAGATTCCTAACCCCATACAGATTGTCCTGAAAATTTATCATTGTGATTTTCTAATAGCTATGAAAATACTTGTAAAATTTACAAAGAAAAACGTGGGGCGTATGCAATAGATAATTGATGCATGGATAGTTCACCTCATCCACTCACAATTTTATTGCACTGCAAATGATATGAACTGTTGTGTGAGTTTCCTCAACGACAGCTACTCCCTACACTCCATCTATTACATGCGTTCCACGTTTTTCGTTTCAAATCTTACAAGTATTTTTATAGCTATCAAAAATTCACAATCACAAACTTTCAAGACAATCTGTATGGAGTTAGGAATCTGTATTTAGTTATAAATCTGTCTGGGGCTAGGAGAAATTACTTTATACTTTTTATTCCGTCTTAAAAACGTGATTTAAATTTCTTTTTAATTTCAATAATTTTATTTTTTGCTTTTTTAGGCTTGTGCGTGTGAAATTTTGCTTTTCCTTTTTTAAGCGTCGCTTGCGTTCAGCGGCTGTCTCCTTGACCATCATAGAAATTATCACTAACGCACGATTCACTATTGATATTATTATTATTTTATTTGATCTCTTTCAGTAAATTATATTTTTTATTCCTTTATTTATTTTTTCCTCTTTTCTCTCTCTGTGATAGACTTGCCTGTCTGTTTATTTGTCTCTCATCCAGATCTGAGCTACGTTCAGAGTTTTAAGTATCTAGCTCATCCGGAAGTTACTTTAAAATCGATTGCAAAATTTGTACCGAACAGACAACCAAGAAAGCGAGTTATTAAAAACGTGGTAATGAAAATGGCATTTTTTTACCGAAAAAGACCGAAATCTAAATAATTACCGTTTCGTAAAACTTTAATAACTATCTGCTCCGTTCCTACATTAATTATAGTCGCTGAAAAATAAAAAGGCCCGTATATTTTTAAAAATATTTCAACCTTTGAATAAATTTGTGCACGATATCGAAAGTTATTTGTATGAGATATCTAAAGGTACTAAAGTTATAAAAATGCGTGAAACATCAAGAACATGGTATAAAACGTGAATTTTGGAAATAATTTTAAAAAGAACCGCTTTGTTTAGAAATAGCCACAGATACGTAGCCGAAAAAATTAAATGACAATAAGTTAGCGATTTAAAAAAACACAAAAGATACTTCAAACAGCTGGGTCGGAAAATTCGCGCCAAGGTTCGTATTTGTCAAACAAGAATGGCGTTTTTGCGATTATTTTTAGTTTGGTACGCATAAATGGATGGAGTAGTGGGTAGAACATACGGGAATCGATATATCATAGAATTACATATACAGTCGAGACGGTAAACACATGTATTTTTTCCATGCCGCACGTAGAAAGTTGTACTTCTTTCTCGCTCTTTCCCTCTTAACCTCTTACGCAACGCGTATCTCCCCCATAAATGCCCCATCCGATAAAAGCCCTTTCTTTTACTCGTTTTGTCTTCAGATCTATATAGACCCCTTACGCGCGCGTATCCCGGATCACATATATCATTAAATTGCGCCAGATTACATTACGTTGGCGAACGACCGAAAGTCGACCAACATTCTTGCATAATATACATTCGTACACAGCTAAGAGAATAAAATATTCTTATCGTGGAATCCACTGCGCTGAGGATGTTTTTACGTTATTACTTTTGTCAACAATTCGAGAGTGAATTCTTTCGATGTCCTTCGTGCATGTTTTCGATATCGTGGCTGGAGAAAATTAACCTATCTCGTTGCGCAACTTACATCAAGGACTGACTTTTCCGCATAAATCTGGGTACAGATACCGTCGTGAGAACTTACGAAAATTGTACTCTGGTCCGTGGTGCAAACACCCGAGTAAAAATCCAAAGACATTTACATAATATAGTGGACTTCGAAGATGCTGCCCTTTCAGCGAGACGACCAGTCAAGAGTTCGGAAGAAAGTGAATTTTCCACAACTTTTTATGAATACTCGTTTGATGAAATGAAACTTCCGTTTAGTGGCTTTTATTCTACTCTTCTTAGGGTATCTTTTGAGTCACTCGCGTCAAGCGTGCGCGCTTTGCAATTTGAAGGATCGCCAGGCTTCAAAAATAAGGGTTTAAAAAAAACCATAATAGTCAGATAGGGCATTTATTTAACTAATCATTAAGTTAAGAAACGTTACAGAAAACCTTCACATTAAACAAATACGGTATACATTAAGGAAGATCGGAAATTCAGATTCCCAGACGCACGGTGGAAATGTGAGCGCATTCTTTCTAATTATAATCATAAATGCTCTGACAAATAAAATTCTAATAAAGTAAGCAAATTGTATGTACAAAACATTTAAATTTTCTTACTAGGTCATTATTCTTTGGATAAACTCTAAATAATTACGCATAAGGCTATGCGAGACTTGATTTGCCGGTAATCAGAGATCAACAAGACATGTGTGATGTGTTCAAGGGATTTTCGATCTTATTGGCTGCAGCATACTCACAAGCCAAATGACTTACATTGGTTATAGTCAGCCCAAAGTATCTTTCATCCATGGCAATGGACTGCGAATTCTGCCTTTTGTACTTCATTGAAAGTTGACTCTTATCGGCCCATTAAAAAATCAGCTTTGTCAAGTTTGAGTATTTTTCTTGCAGCAGCTCTCTTACTTTGTGGACGTGTCATTTACATCTTTGGGTCGAGCAATTTGTTGTCCGGTAACTGGTACAAGTACAGGTTTCTTGTTCATATCATTTCGCGGCATTATGATAGAGTGCTGAAACCAAATAGACGACATCAATCAACCTTCATCAATTAAGTTTTCATAGGATAAATTTATCGTCCCTTCAAGAAGGAGGCACTGAATATAAGCTCAACGTTCTTGCTCATCATTAAGCTTAAATGAACACCTGCCGTGAAAGAATTAACTAAACTTAATTTCAATCCAGGTTTCGGAGTCGCGCAGCACGTCACTTTCCCTCGCCCAAATGAATTCCCTACTCAGGCGCGTGTGACTCGAGCCCACCGCTCGAGCGATGATTATTCTTCGCAAAGAGTTTTCAAACATTCATACATCAAAAATCCCTTACGTATTTCAATGCTAAGTGTTGTTAGAAGGTTGCCGAAAAAATTCAAGTAAATCGGCAAAGAATTGGCCATAAAATATTACCGGCCGCAGGACACTATCAGACAAAGGTGACTCGCTTCACCCAACTTTAACGCCGGCATTTTGTTAAAAAACCTTGAGACAAATTTGTGAAGATATGTAAAATAAAAGCCACTGGACGGTATTTTCATTCTACCAACTGAGTGCAACTACAAGATTGTCGAAATTCACCTTTTTCCTGGACACAAGACTGGTCGTCTCCGTTAAGGGGAGGTATCTGAGTAAACGGTGAGAAAAACAGCTAAAATTCGGGACTTTTTATCTCAAAAACTAATGTTTCGATTGGATCCGGGTTTTTTTTAATTCGAAAATATGTACATTGAGGTATGTTTAGGATTTAAAAAAAAATAAATTCGTTGACTGGAAGCGATTCAAACGCGGTTATCTCGCACCATAGTTTCCAAAGTCGGTGCCAGATGTATCTTGAAAACGGCTTGGCCGATTGTATACAAATTTCGATACAATATTCTTCGATAGTTTTTCTCGTTCGCCAAGTAGGATTTTTTTTTAATTTTCATTTTTGACGGAATTGCGGCCGTTTTAATTTAACATTGGTTTTTCGTTCGCAATTTCCAACGATTTTGGATTGCATACACACATTGCATAAAAAAGCAATGGTTCAATCAAATGAAAAACCCCTACGTGGCGAACGAGAAAAACTATCGAAGAATATTGTATCCAAATTTGGACAAAATCGGACAAGTCGTTTTCGAGATACATCTGGCACCCACTTTGAAAACTATCTTTCGAGATAATCGCGTTCGGATCGCTTCTAATCAACCAGGTTATTTTTAAAAATGCCTAAACATACACCAACGTACTGTAATGTTTCTAATTTTAAAAAAACCCGGATCCAATCGAAACATTAGTTTTTGAGATAAAAATTCCCGAAGTTTACCTGTTTTTCTCGCCGTTTACTCAGGTACCTCCCCTTAAATATTGCCAAAAAGTCTTTGGAGTTTTCCCGCCCTTGTACAAAATAATGCCCGCGCATGTGCAGAACAACATGTTCTTTACATCGCATGTACTTGAAAAATGGTTTCCATTGATGGATATAACCTTTAAGTTTCACTGTTTTGGTACATGTATATTATATCTAAAAATATAGAGAATTGAATTATTTTGGTATAGTACTTTTGCAATAGGAAAGAGTAAATCACAGTTTGCAGTAGTTTTAGAACATAACATTGAAAGTTTGACACAACATACGTTATTGGCACCTAACCATCGTTTAAATTAGTTCTTCGTTATTAATATAAATTATTATAACTTTATAATATAAGAAACATTTTTCTTGTAATCCAAAGACTGTTCTCCAAGAAAGATCATGTATAATTACACACGAAAATATGGCGCGCTAACTGCATGCTATTAATTTTTTTTTTAATTACTAATTCGTCATATACGTATAAAAAATTGTGGCATCGAGTATTTATAAAACAAGTTTCGAAAATGATTTCCTATTTGTGGAAATATTTGTTTTGGTAAACGATAACGTTTTCCGTCGGCAGACAATGCCTAAGGAAGAAAACATTCACACGACTGTGGATAGACGTTACCTGAGCCCTATTCTGGACATTCACTGCACGCATTTGAACAGAAGAAAAATGAAAGGTAACCATCCAATGTATCGGATGCACGTCGGTAGAAAACTATTCCTCTCTCGCGAAAATATTGCAAGATGTTGCTCTCGGTGCACCAAGAGAAGACTCTTATTGGACGCGTAATTTTTCCCTTTCCGGATTGTACGGAAGCACCTCACGTTACATACATAGAAGGTACTTGTTCTTGCATCGTTCGGTTCGTGCTTGCCCCGCGCACCCCCTACGATTACATAATAATCTGCTCCAATTTTCTCGCTGACCATGCTTCAAGCGGCCTGATCTTGCGAGCCATATTTATTCTTTCTACAAATTACGCAAACCCTCGCCTCGCTCGATCTTCGCGTTACGTTACTTTTCATTATTGATGGCATATTCGTGTGTCAAGGCCGTCCAGCAAGGAAACTATAGGGAAGGAGCCAAATCTTCGTATGATGAGATGGTATAAGAAACCTCCGTAAATTAGACCACAGAGCGTGGTGTTAAATATGGCCTGTAGGCGTCGTTCGTGTCCTTAGTGTATGAAAAATATAGTAATACAGCCAATGCACAGGGTGAAACTGACTGTCATGGCGGCTAATTGTTGACGCTTGTCAAAAAAACACCTATTGTGCACTAAGATTGTTTGATAGCGATCTAGTTCGTCTAATTAGTTTAATGCAATAATTGGTATGACAATCTTTATTTGCCTTGATTGACTAATCAAAGGCATGACGAACACTTTCAATTTAAAAAAAAATACAGTTCTAATAAAACTTTACGAGGAGAGAATGGAAAGCAGTACCTCACACAGTGCCGCATACACTTCATCGCGGTCGGTATGGTAGAACATTTATAGATACCCAAAAATCTCTGAAATGGCTCTTCAGATCCCGTCGAAACTTTGCCAAACGACGTAAAATAGATAGACGAACAGCTGTCTGCCCCTTAAATTTTCTGAATTTGAGAAAAAAAAACGTAGATTGGCTTATCATACGCCAATATCGATTTTTTTCTCAAATTCAGAAAATTTAAGGGGCAGACAGCTGTTCGTCCATCTATTTGACGTCGGTTGGCAAAGTTTCGACGGGATCTGAAGAGCCGTTTCAGAGATTTTTGGGTATCTATAATTGTTCTACCATACCGACCGCGATGAGGTGTCATTCCGTCTTAAATAAAACAAATTTCATCGAACATTTTATTGTGACAATCCTACTCTATTCCAAAAAACTTCTTTCAAATATTTTCAGCAATTCTCGTGAGTGTACATTTATTTGAACTAATAATCAAGAATTGTTTGCAAGTGCACATAGAATCATATTAAAAACATGACTGCTCGAATTCACACATATATTCTTTTGACTGAACATTTATTGCAATGAACATTTATTTCATCGAATATTATTATTTTTTCTATTAGAGACGAAATGCGTTGTTACAGATGACACCTGTACTTTGTGGCAAAAAATACTATTATTTCGAATCGATATTGTTAATTTTTCAATTATGATATGCCCTTGTCTCTATCTCATGCAACTACTTTTGATATTGTACGGAACACGGAAATGTTACGTCTCATGGCATATTCGTTTCGATGTAGTAAATAAATAATTCATTCTATCGATTATATTTTTGTACGAAATAAAAAAGTAGCAGTCGCTTAATTATTTCATCCATACATCTACAGATTGTATATAGAATGATTTCAATAGATTATCATTTTATTTTAAGGTAGTGGAGATATTGAGAGAACAGAAGAGATTTTCAAATGAAATAATATGGTATTAAAATCAATCACATTTTCCAATATTTTATAGTATTGTAACAATGTCTTATATCGGTGACACTTCGTGTTCAGACATTTATTTGCATCAACCAATATATCTTTTTTATTCAATTGGTTTTTTCCTCAGCGTAGTTATCGAGCAGACGTCTACTAGCGCCACACGTGGCAGCGATGAAAATAAAACGACGGACATTACGAGAGCCATGTATAACTGATATTTACTGGGGGCTGCGTCCAGAATTCCATTCGCAACTGGTAACGGAATTTTGTTTTTTCTTTTATATCCCGAAATCCATATCAGATCGCATACATTAGAACGTTCGGAGAGTGTCACCTGGCGGAGGTTTTCGTAGAAGGCGTGAGCGCGGAGCGCATGAGTCTATTGCTCAGAAGATTCGAGGGGGGGGGGGGGGGGATACAATGCTGCATGTGCATTAAGGTTTCGTTCCGTTACGCCGCCTCTATCGCCCTCTTGCGGCTAGTTTTCGTTCTTTCATTTTGTATCAACATTTGAAACTCTTACGCTGCGTGCCGGGCATTGTTTATTATTTTAAAAACTTCGCTCCATAATATATTCAGGCTTTCTCTTTCGGAAAGGCTTTCCCCATTTGCCTAATTCGCTCGCATTCGAGTCGTTAATACATCATACAACTTTCCGGCGGCGGGTCGAAATTCGCACTGTAGTAGCTTTCTTCGTAGTAAATCGTAAAATTGTCTCGAACGTAGTCGATTAT
>OZ023320.1:42205323-42495250 GCA_964007375.1 Ophion obscuratus
TGGATGCATAAAGCAATTCTTAATGCATAGATGTCTTTTATCTGTATTTATGAAGATTCTTTAACCAAGCAAATCTTTGCCGTATTTTTCTCCAAAATAAAAAACGAATTTATAGTTTCATGGTAATATTTATGGCAATATATACTAAAGGAATGGTATACAGGCAGCGTTGAAAACATTACGTAACGCAATGTCTGAATCGACCAATGATCACCCATTTTTATGTTACATGATAATGTTGAAAATTTATAACGTTTTACCACCAACTTTCAATTATTTAACGGGACAAACCATTCAACGATTTCGTTCGAATTATAGAAGAGAAATCCATTTGTTTTCAGGATTAAAGTTACATACTTGTTTATCAGCATTCTCCCGTATCGTCCGTCGGTTAAGCAGAGATCAATTGCCCCCTCTATTTTGCCGCGCGGAATTGAAATATAGTTATTCCTTCAGAAAAAGATAACGTTTACTGTAGAAAAATTAGTATCTGAAAAAAATGACAAAAAGGTTTTTTTAATTTGACAAGCTTTTATCTCCCACTTTTTCGATACTTCCGTTTATTTTTTATATTGTGCACGTCAATTGTTGACAATGATCAGTGTCTACAAGACGTAAACTTATGTTTAAATAAACTGAAACGTCGCACGAATTTGAAATGTAGTGTGTTGTTTCGGGAAAGCATTGCGTGTACTGTAGAAACATTATATTCGGAAAGAAAATGATTTTTGATTTGACGAGGTTTCACATGCCACATATTCGAGACTTTTTAAATATTCTTCAAATTGTGCACGTCAACTGATAACTTATAACATTCGGTATTTACAAAACGCTGTTTTTGAACAACAAATGGAATAAATTGAAATTTGTCTGTAAATATATATGCGTCGATGTTTATGCTTTTAAATTGTTCGTTTTCATCATTCGGCGTCAAGGCGCTGACGCGTCTCTTGATTTCTAATGATTCTTCTTAAGGGACTACACCACTGTGACCCCCTGTTTTTTGCCATTTTTCAAGAATTTTTTTTTGTAGGAAAAAAAGAGATATACGAAATTTTTTTTTGTTTTGTTCGTTGTTTATTGAAGATACATAAAAAAAAAAATTCATATTTTTCACGCCCCATGGTGACGCTGGGGAAGCTCCCGCGTCAGGTACTGTTGCCTCTGCAGTGGTTCGCGGCACGCAGCAGAACTCTCTTCGAAGTCGATCTGAAAAAAAATACCGAGTGTTTTCGTTAATAATATGATATTTTGAAGAGAAGTACATAGGGATTTGAAGAAATATTGATTTTTAAAAAATAAGCACGCTTTTGAAATTACAGGACGATTTTCGAGCAAAATTTCTCGTCGAAAATAGGCTATAACTTTTTTTATTATTGAGATATCGCAAAAATCCTATGTACTTCTTTAGATAATCTAGTTTTATCGATGCAGTCAAAATTTGAAGTCGATCGGATAAAAATTTAGTTTTAGGTTTTATTTAAAAAGGTAAAAATTTAGTTTTAGGTTTGTTAATTTATGCGATAAATTGGAAAAAAAAATTTTTACCTTTAATCAGCGATGCCAGCACCATATAGCTGGCCTTGAAGAAGCAAATGATTGTCCCTAGCATCTTTTCTCGAACTTGTAGAGGCTCTTCTTGCCTCTTTTGCAGCGTCTGTGAGCGAGCGCTCCGCCAGCTGGATCCGCGCTGCGTCGGTTTCAACGCAAAAATTGAAACAATTTGGGCCAATAGTTATCGCCAAGGTCTCCCAAACTTTCATGAGGCTTCTCAGGCCATCATTGAATAATAATACCACGATATCAGCTGCAATATCGACGATTTTTTTGCTCCCGGACTGACACTTGGGGGCTATTGCCCAAAGTGATTTGTTGTAGCTTTCGTTGTTGTTTTGCATGAAGCCGCCCAAACAACGCTGCAGCAAATCGTCTCTGCTCAAATTTTCGAAGACTGGCGTAATTGCCTCCAATACTTCCCCAGGAAGAGGCGGCTTATGGCGATATTCAGAAATATTACCGCTTGCGACCGCTCGCTGCCACGACTCGACTCCTCGTCACATAGCTCCGTTTTGTTCCCTTTTTCCCCGCGTACACTTTCGGATTATCCATTTCGATGTGCAAAGAATAATTCTGAGCGTTCGATATATATAAACGAAACGATTCGGAGCGTTTAGACACGAGTAGCGTCGCTTCTATGCGCAAACTGACGCTATGACGCTATCCCTATACCTGCCCTGAAAATTTTTCAATTATCGCCACCTATGGCTTTTTTTCGAAACTATATTTATAACAATAGCCGGTTTTTGTGAAGGGAGACAAAAGAATACCTGGGAAAGACCCGCAGGACCTGGGAAAGGCCCGGTATACCTGCCGACCCTGAGGCGCGCAGCTGCGCGGGACCCCGAGCGTCACAGAGCGCTGCACCGCTCCACAAAATATTCAATATCTCCGAAAATAATTATTTTTCCGACCTGGGTCCAACGGCATCTTAATCTTAAATGTATTTTAGATTTTTCTAGATGGTTTTCAAAAAATCAATTTTTTGAAGCCGTCACAGTGGTGTTGTCCCTTAAGGCCATGTGTCACACCGACCAAGCGGCTATGAGTGCGAGAGAGATAGCCGATTTACAGATTCCCAGTGTTCTCCAGAACGGTCGATTTTTCCGAAAAATGAAAACACACACCTCCTCTGTTAAACGACGAACAACGTATTTCTCTTCGTTTGTCTGAAATGTGATCTGTCTAGGCGAAAACTTGGCCGTAGCAGTTTTACCGACCGACCGGGTGACGCATGACTAAGGAGACTACAGGGAAGGAGTCCAATCTCCGCATTCTGGAGCGTCCGTAAAGGAGCAACAAATTAGGGTTCCGCATAAGCGGCGCTGGGAACGTTAGTCATTGTGTACTCTATATACATGTATGCTTTGCGCATGCACTGTTATCAGCTGTCTGTGTTGTTATTAGTTGTCACGTGGTACAGTGTGTACTTCGCCTTAAGGTGGTTCGACAGGAACAATAAAAAAATCGACCAACGTTTAATCTCCTATTTTTTTGTGAGGAAGAGAAAGTATGTCATTAACCACGTTGAAATAAAACATTTTGAGCCACTCCACCGTACCATTTCCGAGATATGAACGTTGAAAGTTAGCCTAAAATACACGCACGCAAACGTAACCTCCGAAAAATTTACCCGAAATGTTAACTTTACGTAAAGTTTTGCCGTTTGACCCAATAAACAAAACTTCTTCGAATCTTCGATTAATACGGAATTCACCTGCAAAAATTGTAGCTGATCCACGGTGTAATTTTTTCACAATAATTTATTAAATTTTGCTATGAGGCATTTATCTCTCTCTCTGAACGGTGACCGTAGCCTCAGCTGTGATTGCTAGGGGAAATTCCTAGACAGCAATTCACGCAGAATGCGATATGGATGTCGCCGAATACCTACAATGCAGATCATGCTAAATACAATAAGAATAGAATAAAAGTAATAATAAAACGAAGAATAAAAAATGAATAAAAATGTGTTGATTGTAGATCTTAATTTTTTTTAATTGATTATTACGTATACAAATATACATATGAAAACCGGCTGTAAACATTTTGATTTAGAAAACTTTAAAATTTCTTCCTATTTCTGTTCTGTATATTTACCCGAAGATAAAACTTTCAAAACTGCTGAATAAATCTCTTATTATTTATCTGCGTGAACAAAAGCAGATCAATTTTCTGTAAAAAAAACAACCACTTACATGTAATTGTGCCATGTTTTAACATTTGTCGAGTCGTTGAGAGGTGATGTTCGAATTCTTCTAAAGTGAGGTTATGTAGCGTTGCCAACTGCTTAAAACATGAACTCACTGGTAAAGTCGATAATGATCAACCGAGTGCTCAACAAAACAATTCTATTTATTTTAAACATTCGAAAGAACAAAATGAAAATCGTTAAAATTATCAGTTTTACTTCCGGTTTTTCTTCCGAACTACCTTAAAGCCACGTGTTAGACTGACCGACGGCCATGAGTGCTAGAGAGATAAATGATTTGCAGCTTCTCAATGTTCTCCGAAACGGCTGATTTTTCGAAAAAAAGAAAAGATACTCCTTCCCTCTGTGGAACGGCGAACAACTACTTTCTCTTCGTTTGCCCGTCTAGAAAAAGACAACTTTGCCGTAGGATTTTTGCCGACGAAACATGTAAGTCATGTCCTTAAGAACACGTGTCACAAAGTCCAGTCGGTAAAAATCCTACGGCGATGTTTTCTCTTGCGGATTACATTTCGGACAAACGAAGAGGGATACGTTGTTCGTCTTTTATCAGAGCGGAAAGTGTGTCTTTGCTGTTTGCCAAAAGCCATCGCGGAAAACACTGGGAATCCGCAAAGCAGCTATCTCTCTTGCACTCATTGGAGCTCGGTCGGTATAACACTGCACCTTAAGGCCATGTCTCACATCGACCGAGCGGCCATGCGCGCGAGAGAGAGAGATCGCTGATTTGCAGATTCGCAATGGTCTCCGAGACGGCTGATATTTAGGGGGAAAAAATAGAAACACCTTCCGCTCTGTTGAACTCCGTCAATTTTCGGACTTGTAAATAAAAATGTTGCCAACATATTTTTGAATGTACAGTAGAACCTTGATTATCCTAAAGATACATTGTTGCTCGCTGCCACCGCCGTGAGCAACAATGAGCAACCCAACGCAACTTATCCTTTTCAAACGGCTGCGAGACTTAACCGCTTTCAATTAAAAATGGACGATTTTATAACAAAAAATATTTTAAAAGGCATTCGACTTTTCTCAGGTATTATATATACATGTGTGTGTGTGTGTGTGTGTGCGCGCGCGCGCGCGCGCGCGTGTGTGTGTGTGTGTGTGTGTGTAGGGTGGTTCTTTGGTATTGTTCCTCAAAAGTAATCAACATATATAGAAAAAAAATTGGCCGCAAGCGGAAGTTTGTCCAATAATTCTAACCCACCCCACCGAGCTGTCGAATTTTTATATGAAAAAATGATTTTTTTCCAGCACGTTTTTGCAATAGATTGCAGCGTGCATGTAACTTTTTGATTTTTTAAATGCATTCTGCCAAAGTTTGCACCGGTATACCGCCTTTATCCCAAAACACAAACACTTATTTGGCAGTTATTGTGGCACTTTCATGTGTCATTAATTTTAGAACCCGAGTATTATAAAAAAGTGCTTTCAACACCTGCACTTTTTAAGGCAATTTGCTTCCAATTATTTGTGAATCAAGATCACCAATTAAAAATATATTTTTACGTAACTTACGGTGATGGAACGTCATCGCGAGTTTCTAAACTTAAGCCGTCGAGCACATGTGTCCAGCACATGTATCTCTTCATATTTATAATTGCATACGAAAAATAAATTGCAATTTTTCGACGTCACACTCCTATTTTGACCATAACGATCGATATTTGGAATAAATGATGACAGTTTTTTGCTAATTACGTGATAAATATTAAATCCACGAAAATTTTACAAGTCACCTTTTTTGTAGAGCATTAAATTTCCTACAAAAACATATGACATTTTTTTATCATGTATAGTTTTGAAATAATAAACAATTTTCTTAACAAAATTTTTAGCCCATGCATTTTCTCGTATAAAAAATCGACAGCTTGGTGGGGTGGATTAGAACTATTGGACAAATTTCTGCTTGCGGCCAATTTTTTTTCTTTATGTCTTGATTACTTTTGAGGAACAATACCAAAGAATTTCCAACATCACCAAATTAAGAACCACCCTAATATATATATAGATATATTTCAACGTTAATATGTATGTCAAATTTTAATATATATATGTATGTACTGTTGTTATGTTAAAAGGTGTTCTTTATGATCTTGTCCCAAAAAAACCCACGTTTCGATTATCCGAACTAGTCTCGGCCCCAATTGGCTCGGATAATCGAGGTTCTACTGTATGTACTTTCAAGTATTATAAAAAACAAAAAACTTTTTTTTTCTTCAAATTTTGTTTGGGGAAAGTGGGGTAGGGGGAAAGCTACTGTGCAAGTTCTTGCGCAGTTGCTCCCCCCCTGAGGTGACGTTTCGTGTGGAAAGCTATCGACCTTCCGCGGTAAAATTGCGAGCGAGTTTCAAATTAAGAACTTGAACATGCAGAAATGTTGCTATTTCTGGGAGATCTAAAATCGTGATGTAACGCAAACCCCGCCCCCACGTACGTAGACCGTTACGCCTGGCCGGACACCCCAAATTGCGTTGAGTAACTTGCGTACGTCCTCTTAACGACCCCATCCGGCAACAAGCCCAAAAGGCTTTTACCCCACGATACACTATTCCATCAGTAATTCCATTTCTTGAGACACCCCGACCCCACCCCCAAGCGCTGCTCATGCCCCTCTTTTTCAATGCACTACTATATCGCATTTGGTCACGGGAAAACCGCGGCAAACCTGTGCCGATAACGATAGCCATATTTTAGCGAGTTTTAATCGTGTCTCCATGAGAAAGTCAGTAAAACTGTCTCCCGCTGAATAGTCAGCGCGCAGCCAGAGCCCGGCTTGAGCGATCACCCATCCAAGTAGCGGTCCAGCCCGACCTAGGTCTACATCGCATATCGCCGCAGCCTTTTTCGAAGCGAATAACAATCTGTAACTAAACGTAAAAATAATGTTTCGAACTAAAAATCATTATTTTGGTTTCTGTTTAAAGCGGACGATTCCTCGGGACGCTACACGAATGGATTTCTGTGGGGAAATTCGTACTTCACCGGATCGGCTACCGAGTGCTCGTACATCGGCTATGACACGCACAAGAAGAACGCTAAGTATCCGCCGAAACCACCGGTCGTTGCGTCCTCATCGACGATCAACGAGGCCGCGAAATTCAACAGCGAGTTGCAGGAAAAAGGCCTGTCGTCCGGCCGTCCGATAATCGCCGATCTGCCGCCCTACGAGCTCGGCTTCTTTATGATGAAGATACTCATAAACAACACTCTAACACCGAACGTGAGTTCTCCCGTAAACCTTCAAAAACTCGATGACCGCGTCCTGAAGTAAATCACGCATAATCCATGATTCGAAAGTTTTATACCTGATTATTTTATTCAAATTTTCTTGTTTTCAATGAATCCCATAGACGAGACTGATTCACCTTGGAGTTTGCCTGCCATTTTCCTGTACCGCGGCCGATGTCGCGATCATTGCGAAACTCGCGGCCAGCGACGAGGCCGCCAAGAACTCGTTCATACAAACCGTTCGGGATCAAAGAAACTATTACGATATTTACGATGATCCGATTTTTTGGATCCTGATGTGAGTCAAGACCTCTTTAACTCGGTCGCCGATTATTTCGTTGTTATCGTTTTTTTTTAAATTGTTAATTGCTCTCTCACTCGGGACATTTTCATCTCGCGGCAAATTCTTCGTGTCTACATTTCTATCAAGATGTGTTTTAAAAATATTCCAAAGCGTCGAAAAATTACGTTTTTATGAACGTGTCCGGAAAGATGTGTATAGGAATGTTTCTGTGTGCGTTAGATGATCAACAAATGATGAGACATCATAGATTGACCTTTTTTACACGCATACGGAATGCATAATTTTTTTAAATTCGACAAATACGCGAACTTTTTTAAATCTTAAGATGTCGGGTCGAAATTTTTTTATACGCGAAATAGAATAGAACTCTTGGAATATAATTCTGTTAAGTTAATGAAAAGTATAGGATTGGACAAAATTGTGGGTTTTTCAAGTGATAGTAATTCCATTTATGCCTCAGGCAGCTATGTAGGTTTGGTTTTATCGGCCGATATTTTCTACATAGTTTTTTTCAATCGGTGTAGGTGGATCCGGTAACTAGGATGATCAGAAATGAAAAATGCCCTTTTGGTAAAGTAATAAAACTCTCGTACGACCGGATACTGAAAAAGAAAAAAGAATTGCGAAAATCGCAAGCTGCAAAAGAAAATTCGTTTTTCGATAACAAAAAAATCTTGAATTATTTGTCACCAACAAATAGATAAACTGATGCAGACTGTAACGTTTGCGAAACGTCGGCACAACGCTGATCCTCAACACGGCCTCCATCCGGAAGTCACATACTCTTCTCATTACATAAAGAGCCGTGAAAGCCTTAAAACTAAAATAGATAAACGTCCTGAAAAATCGTCCGGTCGTACGATGGAAAATGTAATTAGCCATGCTCTATCCGAGTTTGAAGTAAATCGGACAAATGGATTTTGCTGATACGGTAACTCACACCGTTCCATAAAGTAATTTCGAGAACAGACAATAGAGAAAGGTGTATATCGCAGCGGGGCGTCGTAATTGGGTCAGTTTGTGGAATTAAAAAAAAAATCGTCGATTGCCAGTTCAAGTTACAAGCCTAGGCGAAAAAACGAATGCAATGAAAAAATCGCATTTTCCAAATTTTTCAAATTTTTCAAAAGAATTCGGTTACTCTGGAGAGCCAAAAAACTAGGTATAACGTCGAGAATTTTTGTAGTACTAAAAAGTAAATCGAAAAGTGATCCAAAAAACTCAATAGTTTATGGCTCGAAGTGTATGAAAGCATTTTTTGTTTAAATCGAATCATAAACACAAAGCTTCCCGCATACGAAACCCACCGTTGACAAAAAGTACGTTTTTGTTGGGCGCGGCTATGAAAGGAACATGAAATGGTACGAAAGAATGTGCAAGTGTTGTTCTTCCGCCGCTACGGCCGACAAAATTACACTATTTTTCTCTTTCACTCCAGTGGATCCAGCACCGCCGTCGTGATTCTGATGATGATCGGTACCGGCTACGATTACTATTTGTCAATGAAAATCACGAAAAAAAGAGCACTGACGTATGACTTGGAGAAGCACACTAAACTCGAGCAAAATGTCAAGGGACGTCACAAATTGTCGCCGAATAGTGAGTAAAACATTAACATACTTATCGACTGCTTCTCGTTCGTATCGAATTCCGAATTCGCGAAGCTTTCGAAAAGACGCCCAAGTGCGAGGACTGCCTCGAGCTTCCACCATCTCCAACTAGCTTTGTGCTGTATTCAGCTTTGTTCACAATTCGCCTGTAAATTGATATTTTCCGTACTCGGCCGTCGCCGACCGATCGTGACCACCGTATTGTTGTATTCCATAGAGTATGAAGGTAAGGTGTACCTTCCTGTTCCAGTGACAGAGAACGGAATTACCGCGACCCCCATAATCAACAACAACAACGACCACGAGAACAGTCTGCCCCGTTCAACGCCCAGCCCCGATCTCCAACCAGATCCCAGTGAGTAACCATCACTCGGCTTTTTATTCTCCCAAGGCCGAAAATCAAATGTTCAGCCTTCGCGAGGAGCCCTCTGACAGAGTCGCGCGCAGCCCTTCTCAGATCAGAAGGAGGGAAACTTTGCAAAGTCGTATTTTCCTAGAGCCCACGGAGATCTCAAGCTGATTTCAACTCCTCCCGGTTAATTCTCATCCTTTCTACCAAGTTGTGAAGCTTTGAATTCGAGTCAGGGCTGGCTCGAAAATTTGTCAAATTCAGCTCGCCCGTTAACGATATAGTACGCAATTCTTCTGGACATGCCACCATGGTATTAAAATTACATGCGTCGTTTCTTCAACCATTCAAAGCTTTCACGCAAAATTCGAGATCGATGCACTTACCCGTTGAAGAATTATCATACTTTTGGTTTACGGTATGGGTTCTTACAGGAGATTGCATTCCTCCAGATATTATGAGAAAAAGCACGATGGTGCAACAATCGCACAGAATGTTGTAGATTTTTCCCATAAGAAATTTATTTATAAAACTTTTTCGAATAATTCACAATTATCAATATTAATAAGACTAAATGATTGCAGTGTTAATGAATTGTATTGAAATTGTACGCCCTTAATCCATTCAATTTTTCCATACATCCTTGCGAAACTGAGCAACGCTATAGAGTCGAGCAATTCGAAAATTTGTGGCAATGTTGAGCGCGGTATATTAATTCTTAAGGAGTTGGCCCTAACAGTGTTGGACATTAAAACGAATGAACAGAGATAAAAAGACGATGAAAAATAAGCATTCGTAAGCAGAGGCTTGGTGTCTACATGTTGCGGCGCTGCCGCGCTTTATACTAATTTAACTCTCAAGATTTAGGAGAGATATTTGAGGAAATAAAATTCACGCTAGTCTTGGCTCCAACTGTATGCCGAAAACATGCCCAGGCGAATCGATCCGCAAACTATCAAAGCGCTCTTCTTTCCCGTAGATGTATTCGAGGAACTGTTGCTCTCGTTCTCCGTGAGAACAAACATGAGAGTGATCTGCGATCCGGCAGTGGGAAGAGACACGATAAGCACGGTACACGGCCTCCGTGCGATCTCAATGGCGTGGGTCATCCTCGGGCACACCTGTATAGTGCTGTTCAATTACTCGGACAACATGGAGTATCGTAAGGTCGTGGAGAAAAAGTTTCTCTTCCAGACAGTGACGAACGGTGCCTTCAGCGTTGACACGTTCTTCTTCATGGGCGGTTTGCTCGTCAGTTTCCTCTACTTCCGTACGAACGCGATGGGCGATCTGAACAAGCTGACCCAAGGCACTCGGGGCTTCGCAGCTGGCTGCCTCAAGTTCATTGGCTTTTTGGTTTATCGCTTTTGTCGCTTGACGACACCCTACCTTTTCATACTCGGGGTCGTCCAGATCTCCATGAAGTGGTTTCATGCAAATTCGGTTTTCGAGCCACCAACAGCCGACCACTACAATTGCCCGAACTATTGGTGGCGTAACATACTCTACATCAACACGCTCTTTCCCGTCGATCAAATGGTAAACAAAATTGCACGTAGCTTCCCCGTTATTCTATTTGCCTCGCAATACTTAATCCACGAGCTAGTCGGACTTTTCGAATTAGCCTCTACGAATTGGTAGAGGAAACGATCGAGTAATCCGCTAATCTCAAATCTGGGCGATCTTTTGATGCAAAATTGTCTTGCAATACGCAACTACTCTACTCACCTTTATCCAGATATGTTCATTTTCAATAAGCCATAGCAAATCAAGTTATTCCAAAAATCCAAATTCCGTTAAAAACAAGGCGTTTCAGCGATTTCATCAAAATTCAATCCTGACATATCTTAAAGCACATACTAGTTTGTTGAATATTTCAGAGATCTACCATTCAGATATGCCAGATTATAAGCAGGTAGGGCTATCTTTCATATTGGAAAAGTCATAGTGGGAGGTTTTTTCTAACTTCATATACCCTGAAAATGTAATAAAATTACTGGCCTTCGCAAAATCCGATACGAATATACCCTGTAAACATTTTTACCGAGATCTTCAATTGTAAGACATTTAGAGCATGGAAAACATTTCTGAAAATGTAAAACCCCTTAAAGCCATCTCTCTTTCAACGAGTTTCACAAAAATTAATCCGAAAATACCTTGTATCGGATATCCAAAGAACATAATTCCGAAACCGCGCTATCGATGTGCTAAATTTCGTCACCAGGAGCGTTTCGTCAAAGAGTGTAGATGTTTTTGCGTGCACAAAAAAATCGTACACGTGCGCGCGTACACGCACACACACATATACGATGTTATTCGTCGTTGTTTTCGAACATTCTGAAGACATTTCCATTGAAATGTGGAGAAGAAACAATGTTCCACCGCATGAAAGGTTGCTTCACGAGTGTTTTCGTTGCAGTGCATGCTCTGGAGTTGGTACGTCGCGGATGACACACAATTTTACGTGATCGGAGCTGTAATCCTGATCGTGGCGACGAATCACTTCAAATTCGCGGCATTCTCAGTCTTGACGTTGCTAATCAGTTCCTGGCTCACGACGGGTTACATCGCCCTGATAAACAATCATATGCCGAGCTCTGACGATCCACTTGCCCTCTTCGACAAGATATACGACAAGCCCTGGACGAGATTGGGTCCTTATCTCATCGGCATGTCCGTGGGCTACTACCTGTTCAAGACTGATTGTAAAGTCAAAATGTCCAAGGTAATGTCATTCCGATATTTATATTGCTCATTTATAAATTCGTATTGTTATTGTAATGAAGAGAAACAAAATGCATTCAGACGACCGTTGTGATGGGCTGGCTTCTTTCGTCCGCTTGTCTTTTGAGCTTGCTCTACGGGCTGTACGAAGCGGAACTCTCTCCGGTCACCGCCGCCGCTTATTCGTCTTTGAGCCACAGCGCATGGGCGCTCGGACTCTCGTGGATCGTCATAGCGTGCAGTACCGGCTACGGAGGTAAACGCTCATCCATTACCATGTTACTTGCATTTTTTCACCGCATTTCTCGTCTACGGCTGACGTCGTTAAAAACCAAAGAACCGAGAGAAACAGGAGGGAATGTATCGGTAGTCGGGGCTAGGCGAAACCGCGAGGGAAGTGCCTCGTGCCAGCAATCCTGAGGTGACACTTTTTATTATGTTTGTGAGCGCGCCGCCTACAGCCACTTGTTGCAGTCTGAAAATTGCTTGACTTGAAACGCGTCTCGTGATATAAGTACAGAGAATCTGATAACATTTTAAAAAACAACAAAAAGCCAAGAAAAGGCATCGTGCATTTCCAGACTCGTGGATAAGAAAAGTGGCTAAAAATTGGAAGGTACTTCCAATGAAGGCGGCACTTTTTATCATTGGGCTTTCGTTTTAATCGTTTAGCATCGTATGTTCCCTCCTGTTGCTCTTAGCTCTTTGGTGAAAGCCGACAGACGCGGAGGGAATTTAGCAGCATCAGCACCGCGTGTCTTACATAGATTTTTGTTTGTCCAGGTTGGGTGAACGACATACTCTCGGCCCCAATTCTTTATCCGTTCAGCAGAGTCACCTACTGTGCCTATCTGGTCCATCCGATCGTCATTCGATTGACCGCAATGAATCTCGACTCGCCCTTTCATTTGGGAAAGGACACAGTGGTCATTGCGTTTTTCGGGCAAGTCGTGCTCTCCTACATCCTTTCGTTCGTCGTATCGGTGTCCTTCGAAGCGCCGGTTGTCAGTATGCTCAAAATTTTATCGCCCAAGAAAAGGAGGCGAATTCAATGAGGGACGAGTTATCAATACAAAGGGAGAAGAAAACACCGACACAAGATGAAAAAATAAATAAATAAAAGAGACTTTAGCAGGCGCGACAAAACATTTGTAAATTTAGGAATGAGTACGCTGTGACGGCCTGAAAAAGTATCTCCTATTTAGATGCCATTTTCAAACAAACGAAAAACTAATCATCCGATTAACTTGCAGCTTTCAATTGGATTTTACTTATTATCAAAAGTGAAAAACGGTTACAATTCTTTAAAACATTTTTATAAAACGGTCTGATTGGTGTACTCGTAACTCTTCTTTTTTTTTATTGTCCGAAAGGAAATTTTTACGTTAAATATGCTTGCAAACCCAAGGATAATCGAAAAACATTTTTTCATTCTTATAACATTATCATCACAGAATTGAAAAAAGTTTTAGCGAAGGTGAACACTTTTTCAAAAATGTATCATGCGAATTGTCCAAATTTTTTTAAAAAGCCTCCCTTATTGCCTTGGTGTCAAAGTATTATTGATTTTGAAACGTTGCTTTTGTTTTATATAAGCCAAAAAGGAAGTATGAAGTACACTGTTCGGGCCTCTGAAAAAGTACCAGCAGCAGTTCGTTGTCCTCTCACAGCAACGCTTATGATGATTTTTTTATCGTTGCAATGGGGCTTTTGGGCCGTCCCAGAATTCTAACCCCTTAAGAGAACAAAAAGGCCCTTAGGTTATTGAGCGAATTATTTATACATTTAACACACACACACACACACACACTTGTCTTAGTACGAATGAATCGGAGAGGCGCGATGAATTCGTCACTATTTTCTACCCAATTCTTAGATGTAAAATAAATTATTTTCTTCCTTCGTAGTTTCTCCCGTGTGCACAGACGCGCTTCGACCTTAAAACCTTCAAATTTACGAATGCTTTATTTGGAAGGAAAAAAAAGAAAGACACGGCAATATAGCTCGTCGTTCACAAGGAGAGATCGTTGCTTTCGCGGTTATAATTAATTTTAAGAAAAAAGCGAACACTCTAGCAGTGTTGTGCGACTCTTGCCGGATAAGGGGAAAATAGGAAAGAGAAATAAACAAACGAACGTAAGTAATAAAGAATTTAAAAAATCAAGAGGCTTCTTCAGTCGCGATTTCCATGTCCATGTCAACGTGATAGGGGCCCTGGCGAATGAAATTATCGAGTTTTTCGCGGGTCTCGGTATCGAATACGCCGCGGAGCTCGTCGGCCTCCGTGATATTTTTTACAATCCGATACTTGAGTTCTTTGCAGCTCTTGAGGGTCTCGGCAGCGCGATCGAGTAAAAATTCAATGAGACCCGGATACTCGGCGATATACTCTTGGCCCCAGTTTTGCGCGGATATCGTGGTGAGTACCTCGAGGCTCGATCGTCTCACGTCGGCGAAGGGTTGTTTGCAGAGGGCGACGATGATCCCGAGAGGATCCTCACCGAGGCAATCGAACCACGCTTTCGTCAGTGACAAAATTCGATTATCTTGCTCGCTTCTCTCGACCCGAAGTATCAGAGCTAGATTCTCGAGTGCGCGTACGCGCAATTCCGCGGACGATTGACGTACTATCTCGCCGATTCGTTTGAGCGCCGATGGCATCGAATCGCCGAGCAGCTGAAGAGCGTATTTGGCCTCGACACTGGAGGCCACGAGGCCCAGTGTGTCGAGGGCGTTACCTAACAAGCTCGTCTCCTCACTCTGCACAACCTCGAACAGGGACGAAACTACTATCGGATATTTGGCGAAAATCTCGTTTGGTCTGCATCTCGCTACCGAGCCGAAAAACTTCATCAAACCGGGCACGAAGAGGTTCGTGAGGGGATCCTCGCTCGCTCGTTCTATCCTCTCCGCGAGTCTCCGCAGTACGTTTTGCTCCTCGAGATAGCTCAGGCCCGCCTCGCTCTCAGCCAGATCCGACATTAACTCCAGTGCGTTCAATTGCAGTAAGACGTCCTCGTTGTCCAAGACGTTTATCAAACTATTGAGAAAACCCGAATCGGCCGAAGCTCTCAAGCAGTCATTGGACGTTCTTGCTATCGCAACGACGACATCGTAAACGCGGAAACTCGCTACGTCGTTCTTCGCCAAGAGTCCCGCCATCGTGCGTAGTGTCCTTCCCGAATACAAGACCTTGGCGCCTTCCTCGAGCGAGCCTATCTTCTTCACGACCCTCATCGCGAGATTTGCCACGCTCGGATCTTCGTCGCCGATTCTCTCTATCGTCTGAATAAGCAGATCGACGTCTCGCAACAGCTCCCGCGATACTTCAGGCTCCTCCGCTTGTCTTTCCAGCTCTCCAAGTACGAGAGTTTTTGCCACCGGCTCTGGATGAACCATCAAACGTCGCATTTCCGCTGGATAACGTGTGTGCGCTTCTCCCGGCTTCAGACCCGACAGGAACATTTTTAAAATCTTGCATATCTCGTCGACGCACCCTCTGCAAGCAACGAACAAAGACAAATGTTAAGAGTGCTTTTTATTTATTTGCCTACGCTATGAACCGCTTCTTTTTATCGTCATAGTGCTTCCAGATGAAATATTATTCAGGAAAGCTGTACGTGTGTATGTATATTTATGCTCCATTTAATTTCGAAACCCCGACCATTTGTAAAGTTTCAAGTTTGCATCGTTGCAACAGGACGAAACATTATTTCTTTCGGCCATTCACTTGTTATCGTCCAAATCTTTTCAGCAATTCTAGGCTACAAGATCACTCATAAATTTTCTTTCGTTTTTTTCCAAGTTCTACAAGTTAAATTTTCCAACAAATATTTTGGGTGATAAAAAAACAAAAAAATTGAAATTTCGTTGCGTTCTAACTATGCAAACTTCAAGGCTGTAAATTCAATCCTGCAATATCCTGCACCAAACATGAGTTTAGAAACTATTTCAGAGACTTGTAATACATTGCAATAATATTAGAATCACAGTGAGAGGGACATTTTACATGTTGAGAAAGTTTTACATGTGTGAAAAAGGTGTTTTTTTTCTCTTTTAAAACTCATTCTCTCAGAACGTAGAAACATTCACTGATTTTTTAATTTTAATTTCATCCAAAATGACCTCGAATAATGTTTTATTTCTATATCAAATTTAACGACACATCTAAAAAATGGTGAAAGTTACAGCGTTAAGCAATATTTTTCGGAAAATTAAAATTCCCTCAAAATTTAATTCGAACACGTTCCCCGTGATACACTATTGGTGTGCAAAGATTCAGCCAGAAATATCAAAAACTGTAGTGGTTTTCTGAATGGCAACTTTCGCAATGTTGATATCTGGATCGGTGGAATTGACTTGTTATCGTTCAAATTTTTCCATTTTTCATCGACATAACTCAAAAACTACTGGTACCACACAAAAAAAGGTTCCCGTTATTTTTGTTTAATTTTTACATTGCTTAAAAAAAAAACAATTTTCTAACCCAAACAACATTAACCTCCTTTTTAAGTTACTTTTTAGAAAAGCAACACGACGTAAAAACCCATTCGGGATTTTTAATCCCATTTAAAAATCTTTTTATCCAATATCACGAAAATGTCAAGACATAGCTTGGAGGAGACCGACGTTCTTTAACGATTGATAACTACTCAAAGTTTGGAAATAATTGAAATTCGATCACAGTGGGTAATGAAATATATTTCATACACGTGTTTCCGTTAAAATATGACTGGACAGAGTTTCCCTCAAGATTGTCAACCATTCGTAGGGAAAACCTTTCAATTCAGCTTTATTTTTCGGATTTGTTTCGACTTTGCTATTAAAATGCGACACCCAATGAACACACACGCGCACACACATATATATTAGGTGGTTGCATATGAAATCACCTACTGGCAATGGATGACGTGAGGTATATTATTTTCTCAAATGAAAAGTTGGCAATACACATAATGATAGGTCCACGGGGTCCGGCTAAAATGCCATAGGTGACATCGGTGAGATGCATTGTCTATTCTGATTGTACTTGCAATGGCAATTTTTTTCCAATTAATCCACGAGAAGCTATTATTTTCCGACAAAGAAATTAGCCACGGAAACGCGTTGTTTGCTAGAGGAAGTCTACGCCGAACATGCTCCATCTAGTACAACATGCGAAAAGTGGTTTAGCCACTTCCGAAGTTGATGATTTCTTTAGGGACAACGAGAACCTGGGAAACCACCCAAAAGAAGGGTGTCCTGTATTTCGAGCTGCTGAAACCGTCGGAAAATGTGACCGTGGATCGCTATTGCCTGCAACCGTTTGAAGCGTGCTGTGCAAGAGAAAAGGCCGGAATTCGATAATCGCCAAGGCTAGTTGATTCTGCAGTATGCCATTACCAAGCCACATGCTGCTCAACTGATTATGTAGTTAGAAGAAGTGGACGGGAATATTATAGGTGGGACAAGATTCTCAGTTCACTCCTTCTAAGTTCTCTTTAACATCTTAGCAGACATCGCGCCCTCCGATTAACACTGGTTCAGGTTGATGCAGTCGGCTTTTACTGCTCAGTACTTCACTTCATACAAAGGAGTGAACAAATAGCTAGAAGACTGGTTTGCCTCTAAAGGACCGAAATTCTTCCTGCGCAGATTCTGAATGTGGGCCCAAAGTTGTGCCAAGGTTGTCTGTTTCGAGGAGCAATCATTAGAATAATCCAGTTCGTTGACTTGCTACTGAACCACTATTCTTTCTTTAGCACAAAAATGGGTGAGTACTTATGCAACCAATATATATATGTATGAACGAAAGTCGGCGTAGAGCTCAATATTTATCAAGTGCTTAGATCTGGTGGAAATTTGTTTAAATATCGATTTTCGGGTTTCAACGGATTCTCCAAATAAAATATTTCCAAAATGTTATCTGAAAACTTAGAGTCAATCCGTTAAAAATTCGGGAAGTTATGGGCGTTTATAGGTATGCTCGACAAATGGTGATAGCGAACCAACGGACTTTCAATGGGTTTTTTCAAAAAGACTCTATGTAAGTCAATGACCACGATATCTCAGAAATCACTAGACCGATCAACTTCAAGTTCCATAAGCTTCTTTTACATATAAAAAACCAGTACCAGAACAGAGCAATTTCTTTTTCTCGCTGCACAGTCTTCTTCAATCAACGAAAATAGAGGGTTTTTCCCACTGAAAGTCGATACTTTCACTTTAAATGGCGGCTATGTTTATTAAAGCAATATTTTATCAAATCCTTCGTCCAAGCACTAGATGATTTTATGCAAAGACTAAGTGTGTTTGATTTTTTTAATTTCGGATGATTTGTTTCCAATCAGAAGTGATTGCTGCAAATGACAGTTTTTGCAGAGCGATCTGCACAAACCATTGTAGCTACCACATCTTTAAATATTTTTGGATACAAAAATTGTAAAAGAAACTTAAAACTATACTCTTTAAAGGCTCTGTCGACTTTAAAACTTTCAAAAAAGCTAAATTGCAAGAAATTGAGTTACAGTAAGAGGCAGAAGGAATTATGTATGGTCCAGGCATTGCTGATTAAGTGTAAGTCAGATTTTTTACGATTTTTTATAAGTAAAAACTTTAAACGCGTTTTTCTCGAAATAATGTTTTCGGACCGCTTGTTGAAAAAATCTTAGGAACTCAGTTCAGTAGTTCCTGAGATTTTTTCAACGATTTCCTTATGAAATTTTAACCACATATTCTGTACACTTATTGCTATATCCTGTACCTGAATTATTGCAAAATTTTTATTTTTACTAATTTTTTTGGCAAAAAAACATGCAAAAGAAACACGTTTTTAAATTATTTTTTTGTTCGCCATTCTGTTATTTTTGCATATAAATTAATATTAGAGGTATGGGATATAGCCACTGTCACACTAAACCTAAAACCATTCAATTTTTTCGTTTGAGATAGGCCGTTGTTCAGATTTCTTCAACAGGGCCCATCTACCTACTTTTTGAGAACTCCAGTTTACCTGGCATTTTCACACTAAAAAGTGGTTAAAATAAAAAAATTTTCTTTTTTTTTTAATTTACGAATGTCTTTGTTAAGCCTAACAAGTTTCATATCAATAAACATAACAGTATTCTTTTCAAAAATTAATAAAAAGAGCGTTTTTTTCATGTATCCAAAGTAGACAGAGCCCTTGAACCAAACATGATTAACCCTAAGGCGCGTTTTCCAAAAATAAATTACTTTAACTTCTCTCATGCCAGCCACAAGCTAGATCTAACCTGCTACAATGTAATCTGCCTAGTAAAAACTGGTTTGCATTTGTTTCCATCTATTCAGTTTTTTATTTATTCCTATAGATCACGGCATCTCCGCAGGCATTGTCAATTGCTTTTGAATAGCAAAAAAAATGATTCATGGTCCTAAAGTTGGCATCGTTGAAACGCACCAAATTTTTTTTTTCCAAAGTTCCAAAAAACCTTTGACAGATTCTCGTACCATAAAAGTGCCAAAAAATTGTATGATAACAAATTAATGATTCCAACAAATAAGTTTTCGTTGCATTCCACTAATGCAAACCTCTTTCAACGCAGTTTTAGTGGTTTCAATTTCAGCTCAATTTTTAGAAATCCAAAATTCTTCAATATTGCTAGTCCAGGACGTGGAGGAAGGGAAAGGTCAGCATTTTACGGCAACTCTAATATCGCGAAATTTGTTCTATCTTATTCACATTATTCGACACTCTCTGTAGACCGTGATGTTAAATTTTATCATCAGTTCGCTTCGCCTTGATCAAATCTGTTGGGGTTTGGTTGCTCTCCACGAAACTCATGTTAACTGAGGAAACCGGGTTCGAAGGTCATTTACGTTTTGACAGTTTATAGGTATGTGTGTGTGTGTGTATATATATATATATATATTTACACACACATGCACACCTCTATATACTCAACGATATATAGAATATCGTTGAGAATATTGAGGTGTCGAAAAAATGCAGTTTCTTCGTGAACCAGTCGTGTCTGATCATTAAAAAATTTCTATCTTCAAAGTACCGGCCGACAAAGTATCAAAGTTTAGCATCGTCATCAAACCTGTCATTGGAGGTTAGCTGTGTGAAAAATCCAGAAAGATCCATGTTATGAATGATTTCTTCGAGTTCTCGATTTGCCAGACCCTGCAACTTTATGTACACTTCCACAAGGACTTCTTTCTTCGCTTCGTCATCGTTGAGCTCGTTTAGACGAACAATTTTATTTGAAAACCACTCTGCCATTGTGACGAGACACTTTGGAACGCTGCGAGAGCGCTTTGTTTGAAGAAATGGCGCGCGTCAGCTTAAGGCCGTGCACACGGAGACTACAACAAGGGAGCCCGAACACATATGGCGATCTTGTAGTTCGAAAAATATCCGCAAGGGATACCAGCGCCTGGTACGGAATAGGATAGGTGGTGGATAGGATAGGCGCAGAGATTAGTAGGGAGATGTACAACGCTCCTCTTTTCGGCGTGCCTCGCAAATGGCGCTAAATCGCGGCGGCGAGTTCGGGAGTATGATTTCGTGATCATCGCCTCTGTCGAGGTTGCAGATTCCCTTGTAGCCGCGCGAGTCCGTGATCACCGCTCAAGTCGGTATCGCAGTCAGCGAGAACGCGAATGGGTAGCTCGGTGGGGGGAAAGTCTCCGCCCCTCGCAAATCGCGCTCGCTCGACAGGCGAACGGAGCGAGGTTTTCCGTCCGATCGAGCTCGACATATATATGTGTGGCCGTACTGCGGATTGGAATATGCATTAAATGAATTCTAAAGTGAAAAACATGTATCGAGATCATTGTTTTCTCTCGGTTGCCCGTTTATGCCGAAAATGCGGGTTAAAAAAATTAACGACGAACCGCGTTGCAAAATAAAACGCCGAAACGACCGTGGAAGGTTCAAAAAGAAATCTTGAGCCTTTGCCGCGATCGTTTCCACATTTTTTTTCAACAGTAAACATTATGGATAAGGGTGTATCATAAATATTTCTCTATCTGCAATGGGCGTTGTGGCCGAGTTGGTAGCGTGGCGGATTAACGATGTTACGGTCCGGGTTCAATCCCCGGTGAATCAACTTTTTTTTTCTTTACTTTATATTCAGAATTTTTTCGAACTTACTCTCGCTTTAGCTATTCTCGCATGTTCAGGCATTATTTATGATATTTAATTCGTATATGCTTAATAAAAAAAAACAAGACATTACTACCGGGGATCAGCGCAGCCAGATCGCGCGTAAAAGTTACCCCCTCTCTAGTCTGTTATACGGCAATCGCCCAATCATAGTAGCGCGTGTCCGTGAGCGACAACGCTTGGACATCTTCGGAAAGAGCCGAGCACGGTCGAAGTTTCTCGACTGCGCCTTCGGCAGCTACACCAACGCATGGACGCTGAGCACGTTCATGTGCGGCCAAGCCGAAACGAAGGTTCCGAGGGAAAAAGCAATCTGAGCACGACTCACGCGTGACGTCACCCGACGTCGCGCGCGAGGCTTTTAGATAATTTCAATGCTTATTTAGCTCTTGATTCTCTGCGTTATTAATGTATACAAAAAAATGTACCGCGCACTCTGATCGCTTATTTTTTTAGTTTATACGTTAATTTAAATATAATAATAAATCTAAATTACAACTTATTTATCTTATATAAAATTGTTTACGCTTTACTCACACCCGTCCTTATGCCAAATAAATTATAATTCATAAAAGTAAGCGGACATATATTTATATTCGTATTATTATATTAATTCTCATACTTTCATCAAGCGATAAAGCATTATCCCCAAAAAGAAGCCAATCATCCACCCGGCCGCGAAACGTAAGTACCAGAAAGTGCACATATTCTACAAGCGATGAAATGGTCCCGTTGGTAGCGTTCCTGGCTTCGGTCCGCAGGGGCCCGTGGTGCAAATTTTTCTCCAAATTTTTCATAATTTATCATATTTTAGTGATATTTGAGATTTTCGGAGAAAAAATTATTTAAAACAGATTCAAGTTCTGGTCTATTTCCCAAAAACACTTTTTTTTCACTGAAAATTCATGATTTCTCATTTTTTTCCCGGAAATTTCTCTTTTTCCTATGACCTGAGTGAACGGCTGCGGACATATTCGGAGAGAAGTTAAAGATGAAAAGAAATGAGATTTTCGTTAAAAAAACTGAGTATATTGCAAAAAAAATGTACGGGAAAATATTACAAATTAGCGACACTGCAGCAAATTCTTCCAAGGCATGTTGAACTTAAGGTGCTCTGCGGCACGTAGTATAACTTGTGTCAATTTTAATCTGGACAAAATCATTTTTTTTTTAAATTAAATCCAGATGAGTGTAGCTAGTGAAGTACGTCCCCTACGTACTTCACTTTAGAAATATTGATTTTTGAGTAATTGCCGAGTATTTGACTAAAAATGTTCATTTAGAATTAATGAACCAAAATTATTTTTTTTAAATTAAAATTGGCATAGTTATACTGCATGCCGCAAAGGTTCGACATTCTTCGGAAGAATTGCTGCAGTATCGCCATTTTGTAATATTTTCGGATAAAAATTTCAAGCAATATACTTAAGTATCTGCTCAATAAATACCGCAAGTATTATTTGTTTATCACATTTTCTTCCGGAAAAAAAATATTAAAAAATACGCTACCTGTAAGGCCGCTATAGTGGTGTTACCCCTTACAGTCTTCATATAATTTCCGAGATTTTCCTGTGATCGTAATTAAAGTGATGAAATATTCGGAGACATTCGGAGAAACTCGGATGTTTGCGTAAAAATAATTGTCCGCAAAACTCCGAATTCTTCATTTTTGTTCCAATTCATAGAAAAATTCGGAAGAAATCGGAGTTTTTCGGAAAAAAATTGCACCAAGGGCGCGGGATCCTATTATTCTATAATCCTATATTATTACTATAAATTCTTATTTGATTAGTTATTTTTATTAGTTATCATCATTCACTTTTTTTTATTTTGTTTAACTTCCAGCTGTACAGGGTTCTTCCCCCTTGATACATACCCCATATTCCAGTTTATATCCCCACGTTGCGGCCGCAGCCGACTTCCCCCTCTGTATTGCATTCACCATGACATTTCTGCCATGGGTATAGGGAAACTGCGGAAAACCTATACCAATACAGCCGGTCCGGAGTTCGCTTCCCAGTCTCAGAGCTAGTCGCGTTTCGTCGAGAAATAACTCACAGACTACAGTCACACTCACATGACACACACCAGTTATCATCATTATTTTAATCAGTTATCTTTTAGTGTCGAAAATTTTTTCGCGGACTCTGACCGCTTATTTTATTAGTTTGTACGTTAATTTAAATATAATAATAAATCTAAATTACAACTTATTTATCTTCTAAAAATTGTTTGCGCTTTACTCACACCCGTCCCTATGTCAAATAAATTGTAATTCATAAAAGTAAGCGGAAATTTATTTAGCCATAAAGCATTATGATAATGCTTTATCGCTTGATGAAAGTCTATGAGCGTAAAGTATATGAAAGTATTTGATTAATTATTGAATGAATATAATACGAATATAAATATATTTCCGCTCATATACTTTCATCAAGCGATAAAGCATTATCATAATGCTTTATTGCTTGATGAAAGTATATGAGCGGAAATATATTTATATTCGTATTATTATATTCATTCAATAACTAATCAAATAAGAATTAATAGTAATAATAATTTTTTAAAAAGCGGGGATCAGCGCGGGGACCGATCCCGCACCCCTGCGGACCGAAGCCAGTAACGCTACCAACGGGACCGTCTCATCGCTTGTAAATATGTGCACTTTCTGGTACTAGTACAGTCGTGCTGTATATTGGAATCGGAGAAAATTAGAAGAAGGCTGGTTTTTTGTCAGGTGATTTTGTGGGTGCCAGGGGTGCTAATGCCAAGTTTGCCTAAAAATCGGGGTGTAGGGTTTTTTTCTAGGGGATGAAGGGGGATAGGGGTGGATTGATGCCAAACTACAACCCTTACGAGGTCGGCGCCACGAGACAAAATGTTCAGAAAAATCCGGGCTTTATATTTGTCCAAAGCGTCGAAGTCGGGGAAGTTCATTTTGAGGGTGGAAAAGTGGGGTGAAATTTTGAAAAATCAGTTTTAATTCAATAACTCTTTAGGAAAAATTCAGAAATTTTTTATTTAAATAGGAAAGTTGTAGCCCTTGAAAAGACGCGTCGAATGAGTATTCGATCATCTCTCTCCGATAATATCTTCAGCTCCATAAAAATGATGGATATATCAAAAAAAAAATTGTTCATTGAATAACTCAAAAACAATTCATTTTTCGAGTATGGTTTAAATGTACGAAATGTAGAGAATAACTTTCTCTACATTTTTGGTTCTATGGACCACCCTTGAATTTCGCTTTTTCCAACCCCGCTCGGCGGTTGAAAATTCAAAATGAAATTCTGGGGAAACTATTGACCGTACGAATTCGCCCCCGTGGAAAGATTTGTAGCTTGAACTCTCAGCTACATTCTTGTCCATAGCGTTAAAGACGTATCTCTTCATTTTCGATTTTAAAAAGTGGGGAGAACGTACCAAAAATCAGTTTTTTGAGAATAACTCTTCGGGAATTTTTTTTTGAACTCTATTTAAATGAAACAGTTGTAGCTCTCAAAAATACGCGTCGATTGGGTATAAAGTTATCCCTCAACTCCAAAAGTAACCCCTCCATAAAAAATGACGAAATACTCTGAAAATTTTGTTTTCGTGATTATTCAAAAATGGTCGATTTTACGGGTGCAGTTTGAATGTACGAATTTTACAATGTTTTCATCCCGTAACGAAAATAAAAATATTTTTATTTTTTGCCGGATAAGTTTTGAGTGTACGAAATTTGTCATTGGGGATAATTTGTTCATTGAACATTCAGCTCCAATTTGATTCATAGACTCAAACCCGCGAGGTTGATCCTTGGGGGGTGAACAATCAGGGTAAACAATCTTTGGTACAGTTATTTCGATAATTCCGTTATATCGATAATTTCGATATAACGGAATATCGATATAATACAGTTATATCGATAATTTCAATAATTCCGATAATAATAAATTAAATTATCCCCAATGACAAATTTCGTACACTCAAAACTTATCCGGCAAAAAATAAAAATATTTTTATTCTCGTTACGGGATGAAAAGATGGTAAAATTCGAGGGTTGTTTATATGAACGAGAATGTAGGGAACATTAATCCCTACATTGCGTACATTCAAACTGCACCCGTAAAATCGACCATTTTTGAATAATCACGAAAACAAAATTTTCACAGTATTTCGTCATTTTTTATGGGGGGGTTACTTTTAGAGTTGAGGAATTACTTTATACCCAATCGACGCGTATTTTTGCGAGCTACAACTGTTTCATTTAAATAGAGTTCGAAAAAAAAATTCCCTAGGAGTTATTCTCAAAAAACTGATTTTTGGTACGTTCTCCCCACTTTTTAAAATCGAAAATGAAGAGATACGTCTTTAACGCTATGGACAAGAATGTAGCTGAGAGTTCAAGCTACAAATCTTTCCATGGCGGCGAATTCGTACGGTCAATAGTTTCCCCAGAATTTCTTTTTGAATTTTCAACCCCCGAGAGGGGTTGGAAAAAGCGAAATTCAAGGGTGGTCCATAGGAACAAAAATGTAGAGAAAGTTATTTTCTACATTTCGTACATTTAAACCATACTCGAAAAATTGATTGTTTTTGAGTTATTCAATGAACAATTTTTGTTTGATATATCCATCATTTTTATGGGGCTGAAGATATTATCGGAGAGGGATGATCAAATACTCAAACGACGCGTCTTTTCAAGGGTTACAACTTTCCTATTTGAATAAAAATTTTCTGAATTTTTTCTAAAGAGTTATTGAATTGAAACTGATTTTTCAAAATTTCACCCCACTTTTTCACCCCCAAAATGCACTTCCCCGACTTCGACGCTGTGGACAAAGATAAAGCCCGGATTTTTCTGAACATTTTGTCTTATGGCGCCGACCTCGTGGGGGATGTAGTTTGGCATCAATCCACCCCTATACCCCTTCATCCCCTAGAAAAAAACCCTACACCCCGATTTTTAGGCAAACTTGGCATTAGCACCCCTGGCACCCACAAAATCACCTGTCAAAAAACCAGCCTTCTTCTAATTTTCTCCTATTCCGGTGTTTTTCGACGACAGCACGACTGTACTATAAGTCTAAATGAACATTTTTAGTCAAATACGCGGCAATTACTCAAAAATCAGTATTTCTAAAATCCCCTACGTGGTTCACTAGCTACACTCATCTAGATTTAATTTAAAATAATTATTTCGTCCAGATTAAAATTGGCACAAGTTATACTACGTGCCGCAGAGCACCTTAAGTTCAACATGCCTCGGAAGAATTTGCTGCAGTGTCGCTAATTTGTAATATTTTCCCGTACATTTTTTTTGCAATATACTCAGTTTTTTTAACGAAAATCTCATTTCTTTTCATCTTTAACTTCTCTCCGAATATGTCCGCAGCCGTTCACTCAGGTCATAGGAAAAAGAGAAATTTCCGGGAAAAAAATGAGAAATCATGAATTTTCAGTGAAAAAAAAGTGTTTTTGGGAAATAGACCAGAACTTGAATCTGTTTTAAATAATTTTTTCTCCGAAAATCTCAAATATCACTAAAATATGATAAATTATGAAAAATTTGGAGAAAAATTTGCACCACGGGCCCCTGCGGACCGAAGCCAGGAACGCTACCAACGGGACCATTTCATCGCTTGTAGAATATGTGCACTTTCTGGTACTTACGTTTCGCGGCCGGGTGGATGATTGGCTTCTTTTTGGGGATAATGCTTTATCGCTTGATGAAAGTATGAGAATTAATATAATAATACGAATATAAATATATGTCCGCTTACTTTTATGAATTATAATTTATTTGGCATAAGGACGGGTGTGAGTAAAGCGTAAACAATTTTATATAAGATAAATAAGTTGTAATTTAGATTTATTATTATATTTAAATTAACGTATAAACTAAAAAATAAGCGATCAGAGTGCGCGGTACATTTTTTTGTATACATTAATAACGCAGAGAATCAAGAGCTAAATAAGCATTGAAATTATCTAAAAGCCTCGCGCGCGACGTCGGGTGACGTCACGCGTGAGTCGTGCTCAGATTGCTTTTTCCCTCGAAGCCTTCGTTTCGGCTTGGCCGCACATGAACGTGCTCAGCGTCCATGCGTTGGTGTAGCTGCCGAAGGCGCAGTCGAGAAACTTCGACCGTGCTCGGCTCTTTCCGAAGATGTCCAAGCGTTGTCGCTCACGGACACGCGCTACTATGATTGGGCGATTGCCGTATAACAGACTAGAGAGGGGGTAACTTTTACGCGCGATCTGGCTGCGCTGATCCCCGGTAGTAATGTCTTGTTTTTTTTTATTAAGCATATACGAATTAAATATCATAAATAATGCCTGAACATACGAGAATAGCTAAAGCGAGAGTAAGTTCGAAAAAATTCTGAATATAAAGTAAAGAAAAAAAAAGTTGATTCACCGGGGATTGAACCCGGACCGTAACATCGTTAATCCGCCACGCTACCAACTCGGCCACAACGCCCATTGCAGATAGAGAAATATTTATGATACACCCTTATCCATAATGTTTACTGTTGAAAAAAAATGTGGAAACGATCGCGGCAAAGGCTCAAGATTTCTTTTTGAACCTTCCACGGTCGTTTCGGCGTTTTATTTTGCAACGCGGTTCGTCGTTAATTTTTTTTACCCGCATTTTCGGCATAAACGGGCAACCGAGAGAAAACAATGATCTCGATACATGTTTTTCACTTTAGAATTCATTTAATGCATATTCCAATCCGCAGTACGGCCACACATATATATGTCGAGCTCGATCGGACGGAAAACCTCGCTCCGTTCGCCTGTCGAGCGAGCGCGATTTGCGAGGGGCGGAGACTTTCCCCCCACCGAGCTACCCATTCGCGTTCTCGCTGACTGCGATACCGACTTGAGCGGTGATCACGGACTCGCGCGGCTACAAGGGAATCTGCAACCTCGACAGAGGCGATGATCACGAAATCATACTCCCGAACTCGCCGCCGCGATTTAGCGCCATTTGCGAGGCACGCCGAAAAGGGGAGCGTTGTACATCTCCCTACTAATCTCTGATAGGCGGATAGAATAGGTGCGTGAGGACCGGCTTCGCAGTTTTCTGACACATACAGTGACGTATTACTGTCAGTTACTATATACATGAGTATTATATATATGTGTCTGTGACATACACACAGTGACATATTACTGTCAGTTACTACATATGTGAGTATTATATATATGTCAGTGACAACCCTGATAGACAAACGTGCTTTGAAAATTCACATGTCAGCATTATAGCGGCAAGAGGACAGCATACGGCGGCACACCGTGACACCAATCCGCTGTCTTTTGCTTCCGCATTAAGCTGCTAATTTGCACCACAGTGCGTGGTTTGACGAAATAAATGTGTGATACCAAGACGGCAAATCGCAGCAAATATACACAACTATTACCTGCTGCAACAAGGGTACTGATGTGGCAAGCTCCAGATTTGGAGTGATGTCATTTTTATATCGCGTTTCAGTCATAAATGCACCACGCTGTGACGCTCCGTTGCCGGTAAAAACGAGGCAAGTTATCGCGGCATTGACACGGAAAGTTTGGAATACGTCATTCCAGCAAGGTTAGGGCACATTGGCGGCACGCTGTGACGTTCCATTGCCGGCAAAAACAAGGCATATGGTTATAACCATAGGCAGATTCACTACGACAAATGCCATGATCATAAAATTAGTTATATAAGTTGAACCAGTTGGATGGTCGAGTGGTTAGCGTGCTTGCCTTCTAAACCAGCCCATCGTGAAGTCGTAGGTTCGAATCTCTGCCTCGTATTTTCGGGAAAAAATAATTACGGGAATGACGCGTAGCCCTCAGTCATTCGCGGGCGTCGCACACACGAAGCGGTACGTGTGTGCGATTGTATTCAATCAAATGATTTATTTTGCCCTCTTTTTATTCCAGCCTGCCCAGCTACCGGTAATGCAGAACTCCATTTAGCCGGTCACAACACCGCAATAGTGGGTCTCGTTTATGCCGGCGAAGGAGCGTTACGGCGTGTTCTAAATATGCCGGCAACGGAATGTCACAGCATGCCACCAATGTGCCCTCTCCTTGCCCCATAGCGTATTCCAAATTTTCCATCTCAATGCCGCAATAACGTATCTCGTTTCTACCGGCAATGGAGCGCCACAGCGTACCTCCAATGTGTCCTCAGCTTGCCGAAATAACGCATTCCAAATTTTATGTCGCAATGCTGCAATAACCTATCAATGAACGTGCTCCAAATGTACCGCCAATTTTCTGTACTTTCGTACTGCAATATTAACACCAGCATTCACGCAAAGATGCGCAATGCTATGCTGCTAGACCACAGCTTAATACGGCGGCAAAGGATGCCATTTTTCCGTCACAACTTGCTCTCTCTTGGCGTGGTGTTGCTAATGTGTCGTCGACAAATTTCTTACTGGGTACAGTTTACGCAGTTTGCGCTGTTACGCAACGTTAAGTGATATTTTGGTATTAAAAATCTTTATAAAATCAAAACAGAAAAAGACCATCCAATAAAGGTAAGAACTGAACCTTAATATTATGTTTATGCAATTAATTCGCGAATTAGCGAAAATATTGACAAATATTGACATCAGCATGTGCCACTACATGTTGATTAATTTCGTCAAATCGTTTGTATTTCTTTTATTGCATGCTATCGTCGCCGAATCCAATTATAATTGCCGTTAATTTTAATGCTGTTAGAGATTCCTTTGATACAGAAAAAATGTAATGCATGGTGTTTTGATAAAAAAAAAAACGTTTTTTAGGTTAAATATGCAAATCCTTTAATATAAATACCCCTCGCTCCCATTTCGTTATAATGTATTACCTATAATATTCAATTGGATTTATTTTTTTATTTCAGCTTCGCCATGGGTAAATATTGCGCTTACCCCACATGTCCCTTTCATCACTAGAATAGGTAGTTTTCTAATATTTAAGTTGTTGCCCCGCCTGGGGTTTACATTCGGTTTGGGTTTGTTGGTTGGTTTGAGGGTTGATGTAAATTATATATTCTTTTATTTCTTTTTGTAGCGACAAAAAAAATATTTGCTTGGAAATCCAGTATGCAATATTCACATTATGGCTGTTTAATCGTACGTGTCACCATATAAAAGTAAAACATGTACAGTATAGATCACCTCCAAGTAAAAAATTACTGAAATATTATTATCTCATAATTTAAACAAAAGCATATCAATGTTACTCTTCAATATTAAAAGCTGCGCTAATAAGAAGCAAATATACGACAAATTGCGGATCGATGATTAAAAATCACGATGCGGACGGAGCCAGCAGTGGGGGCACCACTAGGCGGGTACAATCCGCGGATCGTTCATCACTTTCACAACCATTTCGTCAGCATTGCGTTCGGGCCACGGTCTTACATACAGGTCTGATAACGGTGGTAGTGGGGGTAGGCACCCTTAGCGGTTCTATTTTTTATTCCGATTTCTGCCGCTTCGTGCGTGACGGCGAGGGGAAGTAGTGGTGCGACGAAGAGAGAAATAGCTCTTCTGTCCTTTACCCTCCTGAACGCAACGCATGCGCCGTTGGCCCTAACTTAATTTACCGTACTGTCGTGTAAACTGCATAATATACGAAAACAATAAAAAATGTGTTGATTAAAAAAAAGATGTCTACTTTCATCTAAAAAAACTGAAAAATTTGGAATACATTAATTCATACCAGCACATATTACGACCATTTACATCCTTTTTTCTCTAATGTCTCACAATACATCGTTCGTCGAAATGTTTTTCGCACACGTACAACATACGTATTCACCTTGGGCCCATTCGCCGGTAAGAGGTAAGGGGGAAACTACTTCCCCTTGCTAGTAGCGACGCGTAGCGGCGTTTAGTGAATCGCAAAGTGAAGCCGATAAGCGTTCCTACCCCCACCACGAAAATTTAGCTTCGTTGCAAGACCTGTATGTAAGATCGTCGTTCGGTCTTACATACAGGTGTAACAACTGTACAGGTGTAACAAATGTACAGGTGTACATTTGTTACATACACTTACATACAGGTGTAACAAATGCTCCGTGTTTCGCGTGTCCAGAAACGTTGAACGATACAAAAAATGGCTCGATGCTATTCCGGGACTGTAAGAGTCTCAGTATGTGTGCGAAAAACATTTAGACGAACGATGTATTGTGAGAGATTGAAAAAAAAAAGGACGTAAATGGTCGTAATATGTGCTGGTATGAATTAATGTATTCAAAAAGTTTTCAGTTTTTTAGATGAAAACAGTCATCTTTTTTTTAATCAACACATTTTTTTATTGGTTTCGTATATTATGCAGTTTACACGAGAGTACGGTAAATTAAGTTAGGGCAAACGGCGCATGCGTCGCGTTCAGGAGGAAAAAGGACAGAAGAGCTATTTCTCTCTTCGCCGCACCATTTCTTCCCCTTGCCGTCACGCACCAAGCGTTGTCAGATCTGTATGTAAGACCGTGGTTCGGACTCCTTTTCTCTAGTCTCCATGGCCGTGCATCAGATCAAGGAGACTATAGGGAAGGAGTTCAATCTCCGCATCATGGAGACTAGAGGTAAGGAGCCCGAACGCGTATGCTAAAAGCACCCCAAACGTGGGCCCTGAAAGTGACGAAAAGTTTTGGTTCGAAATTCAGCCACATTAAGCGCTAGTGCCGACAGGGGAGGATGTGAAGTATGGCATCGGTGACGCTATGAAGTGAGCGTATATATGAACTGGAGAATTCTTGGCTGTTCGTCTGTGAATGCGAAATTCTAATAAGGATTTTTTAATTGCAGTAAAAATCAGTGTTGTGGAGTGCATAGTGCATCGATAATCTTTTCTGTTATGACCACGCGTGTTTTTCCTCGGAATAAAAGAACAGCTCATTAATTAATTAATTCATTCATTCATTTCGAGTAACGCTATTGTACTCATCTCGTTATATTTTTTTCCATATTCATGCATGTTTATATAGAACACAAATTTTCATACGTAAGCGGTGACCCATCCAAGTAATGCCCAAGCATACGATGGGTGTTCGTTCGCGTGCGTCCTTGGGGGTGAGTTGCGTTAAATGGGGTTTGGAGCGAGTTCCGCTCAATGGGATATATAATAATTGCCTATGTATATAATTTAATTAACAAATGCACGATGACAGAATCAATCGACGAACGAATAAATTTATTATTTTTTCCATCTGTCTTGCGTGCATAACTGCGCTTTGAATATTCTCTTCTATCGCTCTCTCTTTTCTCATTCTATCTCTGTCGTATCCGATCTTGAGTACAGCAGCGCCAGCGGATATTTCCGTAAAAATTTTCGCTGATTCCATAGCCCGCGTCCACAGTACAGCGTTCGGGCTCCTGTACTCTAGTCTCCATGCTCCGCATTCTGGCGCGTCCGTAAAAGTGCAACAAATAAGGGTTCCGCATAAGTGGCGCTGGGAACGTTAGTCATTGTGTACTCTATATACATGCATGTTTTGCGCATGCCCTGTTATCAGCTGTCTGTGTTGTTATTAGCTGTCACATGAGCTGAACATTTTTATTTTCTTAACCTTAATTCATTTTATAAGTTAATTTCGTGTAGATGTAGTAGTGCCTTAGAATGTTTCTACATTTAAGTCGTAGTGCAATTACCTACCTAATTATGAAAAAAAAAACACGTAAAAATGCCATAATAATTTATATCCGACGTAAATATAAATTCCATTCAAATGTGGTTAGATGGCCGAGATTATAGTGTGTAAAGGACGTAGAAAATGTCAGCGACTGAAACATCCGAGTGTAAATTGCAACCTCACATATCACTGCGTCAAGTGCAGTGCTTCACACGAAAACGGAAAATGCACTTTGAATAATTCATCAGATAAACAGCTCCTCCGCTGTGCAAATTGCAATAGCCTAGATACAATAATGCTCATAAAGTGAGAGATATGAGACAAAGACAACTCATAGAAAGAATTGAAGTGATCCACCCTAAAGTCACACAGGAAATTTCCTTTGCACAAGCTATAGCAGGACCCGCAGCGACAGTAGCAAGACAGAGGTTTGCTCCGCAGTAACAAGCCTCATCCGCAGTGGCAGTAGCAAGACAGAGGTTTGCTCCGCAGTAACAAGCATCATCCGCAGTGACAGTAGCAAGACAGAGGTTTGCTACACAGTAGCGAGCATCATCACAAGACTCGCGCGTGTTCTCGCTGTGCATATTGCAATAACCTAGATCACCCAGTGAATTATAAGTGATGCCAATACTACAAGTTTATATATAAACGCTCATAAAGTGGCAGACATTAGACAACGACAACTCATCGAAAGAATTGAAGCGATACACCCGAAAGTCACATCGGAAATATCCTTTCCAAAAGCTATGGTACCACCCTGGCCAGAGTATCAACACAGAGATTCGCTACGCAGTAGCGAGCATGATCTGCGGATCATGCTCGCTACTGCGAGCATGTAGCATAACGAGACTCACCGTTACCATAAGCTATCATTTTACTTTTTTCATTTATTAAAGTAATATTAAGACTCAAAGATGCTGATAACAACAGTCCAAAGTCTACAATCTAACTAAACTGAGATGCGTTTGTTTGTTAAGTTTAATTGTACGCACAATATCAAAAAACTGTATGGCACCGCACGAGGTATTACTTTTGATTCTCTCCTCTTAAAGTTTTTTTATAACTGAATTTTTTTTAATCGAAATTTTTGTTATGCCTTTTATTGGTAAATTAATTTGATTATTGATTACATATGTTATAGGAATCACACTAGCGCAAATAAAAATATTAATAATTCCTAAAAGCTATCAACGTCAATATGTTTATTGATGGTTGATGTGGGTCTGACATAAAATTTCGACAATCAACACTTGTCATTGCAAAAATATATTTTTCTTGCTCCCCTATCCGAAAGTACGCACTTTCCGGCCGCATTTCAGGCTGGGAAGAGCATTTTTCGTGGCCGGCTGACGACCGCTCGCTCTGACAGGATTTTCGCGGCCGGCGATATTTACATATGCACGTTATTCTTTTATCTTGTGCTCGCTCCTTTCAAAATCGTGTCGTGGTCTCGCGAAGAATTTCGTTCAAGTGTCGAAAAAAAAAATGGAAGAATCCTCATCAGAAGGTTCTTGGTTCGTTGATTTGATGTTTATGCTAGTAATGTTGGTTTTATTTCATCTTGATGTTTTCAATGCCCGCCCCGACCAGCAAAACCTCGGCTTCGCCTCGGTCTTGCAAAAGTCGGGCGGGCATTCCCCCCCCCCCCCCCCCCCCGAAAACATTTTAAGAACATTCAAAGATTGTCCATATTTCTTTTCTGGTTGTATGCCGTTTCTGGCCTCCACGATCAAGTTGACCATGCACAGGTTGTATTCATTTTGGTAGGCCTCGCATGCTGAAAGTAAAAAGAATATGTTTAAACATCTCACAAATATCCCTGATGCAAAGTGTTGCGAAGAACATCGTTGTTTTCAGAACCCCGAGGATCTGAAGCGCCAGACATCTTCGTTAAGGCCTTAGGCCACAGTAAGAGGTATAAAATCATGTGTATCTCATTTTTTTTAAATATGTATTATACATAGTGTTTGATTATTATCAGCATTCAATTACATGCTACAAGAGATAAAAAAACAACAGCAATATGTCTTACAAGTCGTACGTGAGCATTGGAAAATATTTTACGTGGCTACGAAACATCCGAGGTTACAAAAACTCTAGAAGTGTATGGACAGTGCTGAACTGTAAATATTTTAAATAAAAGCATAGAACATGCGGAGTATAGAATAAGGCATTAAATAATTCTGTTACCTTCGGAATGGAAAACAGAATACAGCGGTGCAACCCTAATCTTTTTTGCTGTGCGTAATATTTGGCAAGGCCACTGTGGCTTCCTGGCACTGCACACGTTCTCCCCATCTTTCTGAAATAAAAATAGTCATGTATTAAATTGTCTAATCTCAAGATATTTTGAAATATTAAAAATAAACATTAAAGGTGGGGTTTGTTATATTTCAAATTCATATAATTCTCGATTTCGAGAAAAGCTTTAGAACGTACAAAGACTGATCATCAGTGCCAAGAACATAGATCTATTTTCTCTGTCAGTGCATAACGGGCAGAAGGGAAAAATAAATATATTACCTTGAATAATAGCGAAGTCCGCGGATTTCAAAAATAAGTTCCACGTGTAACCTAAAACATAAACAGAAAAACTTGGAAAAAAATGTCAGCTTAGATTTGTAATTAAAACGTAAATTTTTCGATACTCCCTCGTCCGATACTCTTTTAAAGTCGTCGTCGCAAACAAACAGTCTTAGTAGAAGATAGGTGTTTTTTGACAAGCGTCAACACAACACAAGATACGGACGACGCCTATAGGCCATATTTAACACCACCCTCCTGAATCAAATTTACGGACGTTTCTTATACCCATTCACCATACGAAGATTGGACTCCTTCCCTATAGTCCCCTTGCATCAGATGCTGCAAAATTTCAACGCGGTGACGACAGTATTGCAGATCTCGTAATTTCTGGCTACGAGCTGCCGAAAACTACCGCTAGATGCCGCAGCAGCTGTCTGCTATGCGGCTACGGCAGAGCCGTCGAGGCCAAATAGGCGACGGTTGCTGCAAGCCGTGTGTATATGCGTGTGCGCACGTTCGCCATGCGGGATCACCACCAGTGGAAAAACGAATGCAATACATTTTCAACATTGTCGATAATGTTGTGCGCTTCGTTGGCGCAAATATTATGCAGGGGTCGACATAGCCCGATATTTCCAGCTATGTGTACTTGGCGATTCGACTTTGGATTCTTGCATTTTTTGCGTCAATTGTTTGTCGTTGATTGTGGTAACAATTAAAACGTTTGTGAGATGAGTCTTTAGTTGGAAAATGAGAGTTGAAAATGACCGGTAAGTTGGCGACTTGACTTTGACTTTTCCAATTTTTTTTTAAATCTTTTGTGGGTCGTGTGTGGTCCATTGTGAGATTAATTAAAACGCTTGTGAGTAAACAACGGGAATGTTACTGATACGACTGTCACTTTTGTACTTTTTTGTATAAATTGTTGTTTCGAAGTAATAACATATGTTGAAAAATTCTCTATGGACGGTTATATTACCCAAACATGTCAGCACCGAAACATTCATTTTTATTATATTTTTATATTACGAAAAAGTTAATCGATTTCAAACTGTTGACGAATACTTTAATTAGAACATTTTGTGAGGTCAGTCATTAGTTGAGAAATGACAGTGAAAGATTACCGCAAAGTTAGCGCCACGGCTTTGACTTCTCGATTAGAAAAAAAATTGTTTGTGAGTCGTTTGTGGAATTGTAAAATGAATCAAAAAGTTTCTGAGATCACTTTTTGATGGAAAAATAAGACTTAATAGTGACTGGTAAGTAAGCGACACGACTTTGACTTTCTTATATTTAAGCGTTTGTGGCTGATTTTGACGATAATCAAAACGTTTGTAAGATGATCGGTCTCAAAATGGAAAATAAAACATTTTTGCAAAACCTCTTTACGCATGGTCATATAACCCAAACACACAGGCCAACACAGAAAAATGCTGTTTTTGCGTTATTTATATATGAAGGAGAAGTCAATTGACGTCAAATTGTTAACGATTATTCTAATTGAAACTTTTATAAGGTCACTGTTTATGAAATAGCCGACAAAAATTAACAGCAGTGAACTGGAAAACAGAACTGCGATTTTTATAATTTTAATCATTTGTGGTTAGCTGTACGTCTAATTAACACGGTTTTTGTCGTTGACGAAGATTCCAATCAGAACGTTAGGGGCCTATTTTCCCGTAAATAAAAACAAAGCATTCAACTGTTTCGATTTTTCTAGTGAATTCTTTTGATTTTTATTGAAATTCGAAATTTTTTTCGAAAATTTTTTGTCGAAATTTTTATTGACATTCTCGTAGGAAATTCATTTATTCGACTAATGGCCGAGAAATGAGCGATATCCAATGGGAACCCAGGTATTCCAGAAACCCCCTGGGAAAGTGACGCTCCCATTGGATATCGCTCATCGCTCGTCGCAAATCGCGCGCAGTGTGCGAGGCCATTATTGAAAGGCGACATTTCATGGGCAGCACCGTTTTCATAGTCTACTACGTGTTACCAGAATTCGACCAATAGCAAGTTTAATTGCTAAACCGATTCTAGTGACAAGTTTAAACAGCGCTCTTCGTTACCTCACCAAAGTTAGCCCCCTTTGACTAATCGAACTTTTTTTTTACGAATCATTTTGTGCAGGTTTGGTAGCGCATTGAAATCTGGTAGTTTTCCGCTTTTTTAAATTGGAATTTAAAAATTGGTTCACAATTCGGCACTGTTCCCTCTCACTTTGGCTAATCAAGCTTTTTTCAACGAATCGTTTGGTATTCGTTTGGTAGCGTATCGAAATCATTCAATAGTTTTCCGCTAAACAAAATTGTTTGTTTTCAGTACAACAAAATTGGCCAAAAAATGCAGTTTTGACAACTAATCACGACCCTTCATTCAGGGCCCACAAGTATTATGCGTTGGCATAATTTAGTATTCGACTACCAAACGCCCCGGATACAATACCAAACACTATCATATGCTTTTCTATCGATCGAGTCTCATTAGAACTGGATTAGCCAAAAATAATTAGGGTGCTTGCGTAAATAGGCTCTTTGTCCGCTGCGACTTGTAACGACCAATCACAGCTCACCGTTCAGTTGATCATGGTGAGCCATAATTGGTCGCCAGAAGCCGCAGTGGAAAAAGGAATTACTAACAAAAATTCGCCCATTATTTTGTGGCAAATTTCATTGTAATGAGACTTAATCGAGAGAAAAAAAATAATAGCGTTTGATATTCTATTCAGGACGTTTGGTAGTCGATCGCCAAATAACGTCAACGCGAAAAACATCTGCGTCCTCAACGGACGGTTCTGATTGGTTGCCAGAAGCGGCAGGGGCAGAGCGATCCATTAACGCAAATTAACTCGGTTATTTTTTGTCCGGGTACGTTTTAATGGGCCGCGATCGATAGAAAAACATCCGGTAGCGTTTGGTATTCTATTCGGGACGTTTGGTAGTCGATCAATCAAATATTATAACACAAAATACGTGCCTATCAGAAATAGAGAGCTGTGATTGGTCACCAGAAGTCGCAGGGGCAGATCGAAGTGAGGTTTGTCTAACCTCACTAACCACAGTTAGTCTTCAAGTTTCCAAAGTCGACGGCATTGTAACAATTTATCCTTATTTACTTTTGTTGCTATGGTGTCAAAATATATGTGTGAATAAATTTATTTTGTATCACCAGTCTTCGGAGATTAAGGAGGTACGGTGATGACCACGCTAGTAAACTAAGAGTCTATTTTTCGCCATAATACCGCTACGTTTTAGACATATGTGTGTGGCCTATATTTCGAGAAATATTTTTTAAGTATTGAATTTCAAGCTACTTATTATTTTTATAATATGAAAACAAACGTAATAATCTACTACTCGACTTCAGTAGTACGCCATATCGTCGACGTTTAGCATAGTTGCATTTTCGATAGCTGTCATCGGTCCCACGCGCTCGGCTTATTATTTTTGGTAGCCGGTAAACATGGAGAATGAAAATAAGTACTGTAGAAGTTTATCAAGAGAGTAACAGGATTGTACCTGAAGTCCAGTTTAGAGACAAAGGTAGATTCTGTCGGACAAGAATTAGAGAGTGAAAAGATGATATTGCGAATGCAAATGAAAAACGTCGCGTTGACGTTAACCTCAATATCCAATGTCCAATCTGTCCGAAGCCAAAACATATTTCATCGATTGTTATGTTATTTTTCTCTTTCCTAATTTTCACAATATTTGCAGATATAAAAACGAGCGTTCATTTTATATGACGGTTTTTCCATGCTGAATTTACATATAAATGCGTTGTATGCATGTCGCCAGAAAGATTGAGATGCCTTAGCTATACATAAAAGAACTTCGAGTCAATATCGACGAAAGGCCTTTTATAATCGATTAAAAAACGTACGGCTTCACACAACCATATTTTTAATTCGCGTTGAAAATATCCGATAGAAGAATCAAATTTGCGCGGGTATCCGGCGTTGCCACACTTCGAGCAAGATGGCTGCGGTTACGTCACGAGACGTCTCTCTCGCCGAAGACTTCGGTTTTTCGCGACTTTATTTCTAAATTTATTGCTTATTTCTGCGGTGAGCTTTCTAATTCAAGTTGCCTTATTGATCACAACGAACCAACGAACGCAACCGTCAGTTTTTTTTACGCGTGTCTTGGCTCCAAGTAGCACAAAAAAATCGATATATGAGAGGACAGGCACATTTTGTCGTCTACGTGTGACTAATTGACCAACTTTAACAATTAATAACTCGGAAACTGTACGGTAAATCTCGCGGAAACTCCGCATACGCATGGACAAAGCTCTCGACAATGTTATTTTAAAAAATCGGGCTTTTATCTTGGACTCGCTCCAATCACCGTACCTCCTTAACAGCTTTATTATGTCATTAGCCGCATCGATAGAAATGTAGCATAAAAGTTTGCAGCCGTACCATTTATGTCGTTCTTGAAAAGGGAGGGATCGTTGAAAGCAATCGACAAATTGAATATATATATATATACATATATATATATATATCGATTTATTTACAAAATCGTCAAATGGCTCGACGAGGGTGAAGATAAAAAAAAAGACTAGACCATAACCATTCTTTTTCTAGTTGGGCTTTTTTCATATTAGTAACGCCATCCACTCGGTTATTAACCCTCAGTAGATACACTATAATTTGCGCACCTCCCTAGACACACATGGGTCTACGGTGTCCTGCCGGTTTTTACCATACTTGGACTCGTTTAACCACTTAAGCGGTAATGACGCCATATGGCGCACATTTTTTCTGGGCCCAAAGCGGCAATGACGCCATATGGCGCACATCGATTATCTCGCGATTAAGTCAATCAATTGTCACCAAATTTGATACTCAGGGGTTTTTGCGGTCGCTGATTACGAATCCGCTCTCAAAATTTCGAAATTCAAAATGGCGGATCCAATATGGCGGCCGAAAATGCAAAAATTCATTCGAATCGGATAAAAATTGATACTCGGGGATTTTCGGGATCGTTGATTACGAATCCGCTCTCAAAATTTCGAAATTCAAAATGGCGGATCCAATATGACGGCCGAAAATGCAAAAATTCATTCAAATCGGATAAAAATTGGTACTCGGGGGTTTTCGGAGTCGCTGATTACGAATCCGCTCTCAACATTTCGAAATTCAAAATGGCGGATACAATATGACGGCCGAAAATGCAAAAATTCATTCGAATCGGATAAAAATTGGTACTCGGGGGTTTTCGGGGTCGCTGATTACGAATCCGCTCTCAAAATTTCGAAATTCAAAATGGCGGATCCAATATGACGGCCGAAAATGCAAAAATTCATTTGAATCGGATAAAAATTGGTACTCGGGGGTTTTCGGGGTCGCTGATTACGAATCCGGTCTCAAAATTTCGAAACTCCAAATGGCGGATCCAATATGGCGGCCGAAAATGCAAAAATTCATTCGAATCGGATAGGTATTGGCATTCTGGGGTTTTCGGGGTCGCTGATTACGAATCCGCCCTCGAAATTTCGAAATTCAAAATAGCGGATCCAATATGGTGGTCAAAAATCCGAAAATTCATTAGAATCGGTCGAAATTTAGTACTCTTCGGGGTCACTGATTACGGAGTATATAAATTGAAAATAGAACATTCTCTACGACACATATGAATTGATAATGTAAAATTTTTGCAATGGCACCTTTCTCTTCATATTGACTTTATATTAACCCTGAGTTTTTCAAGTTTTATATGTGAATAAATGTAACACAAATACTATTCAAAATTGCCCCGTGCATTAGCTGGTGAATTTAAATCCACGCTCCCAGAGTGTACCGCGAGGAGGTTGCATTCGTAGGACTTTACACTCCGTTTACTTTTTTTTGTTTTTTTGTTATTTTTTGTTTTTTTATTCTTTTTTTGTTTTTTGTTTTTTTATTTTTTTTCAATAGTATTTCGTTTTTCTTATCATCTTTATCATTTTTTTGTCTTTTTTTTGTTTATTTTCAACAATTATGTTGATATTCTCATATTGTGACCCTTGACTTTAGCGATTTTTAATGGGTTTTCTTTTTGTGCCCTTTGTGTTTGCAAAGTTCTGAATCGTTCAATCTTTTTTCAATTATTTTTTTTTTTTGTGAAATAAACTGAAACATTCCCGACAAAGGGGGACGTCACCACACTCCACACAGACTGTTCTTGTATATTTCCTCTTACCAGCGGCGTGACAAGAAAAGCATCGTTTTCTGAACCGCTTGTTGTCTGATGATTTCAACACGCTTGGAGTATGAGGAGCAATTTTTGGTACAATTACGCCTGAATACCTTCTTCTCGTGCTTTGTGGCTTTTTGTTCGGAATGCTCGTTGATCAGTTCTTCTACCAACGCTTGTCGAAAACTTAGCTGATTTTGTTTTGTTTCATCCGAATGCAAAGCGTTGTACACAACCATAGCGTTGAAGATCGAAATATCAATAAGGTGGTGAAAAATTTTATGATACCACTTGCGAGATTTACGGAGAAGCTCGTAGGGCTGTAATAATTGATCTGATCTGTCGACACGTCCCATATTTGCGTTGTAAGAAATGACGACATTCGGCTGTCTTATCACTTCTCCTGTTCGTGTACTCTTTTTTTTGTGTCTGTCATTTCTGGCTGTTGCGTCGTTGTGAGCAAGCTAACAACTTTTTTATCTTTCCAACAAAGAAACGCCATTTTTGGGGTATGAAATACTTGCATCTCACCAGTTTTCATTCCTTTGGTATTTACTTGTGGTAAATATTTACGATTTACTCTCACCGTTCCACACGCATTGGTCTTCTCGTCCACAAGTTGCTTGAAAAGCACCGGTGAGGTATACCAATTGTCGACGTACAGTGTACGACCTTGTTCTGCAAGATCTCCTAGCATAGTTTTTACGACGGTTCCAGAAACTCCAATTTGCTTGTTAGCCTTAGATTTATCGGCTTCTTTACCAGTATAAATCGAGCAATCGTAGACGTATCCTGTATTAGACTCGCAGGTTTTGTAAAGTTTAATTCCGAATCGAGCCCGCTTGTGGAGATTGCATTGCCTGAAACTGAGCCGACCTTTAAATTTCAGAAGAGATTCATCGATGGCGATATTCTTCCCAGGTCGATAAACAGCTTCGAATCGTTCAACCAAGTATTCCAACAGAGGTCGAATTTTTTGAATTTTATCCGTAGATTGATTGTCGTTCTCAGAAAAATGAATCAATCGCGCAATGCTCTCGAACCTTCTTAGGGTCATGGTTTTAGCGAATATCGGGGTTTCCAATATGGGATTTGTCGACCAGTACTGCTTCATATCTGACTTTTTGATTAGACCCATGAGAATAATCAGTGCAAGAAATGTATAGATTTCATCGGCAGTTACTGGTGTCCACTCAAGTATTCTCGATCGAAGTTTCAATTTTCCACTTTCACGCAATATACATCAACTTTTGCTTGTTGATAGATGTTTGTTTATGCGCAAATCATTTCTATAAACTCTGGGGTAAGAAACAACTTAAAAGCTTCGATCGGAGTACTATCTTTATTCAACTGGACTCCCGTTTGAATACCCACATTCGGATCATTGAATGGATGAACAATTGGATCAAAAACTCTGCGTTGACTCCAAGTTAGGTCAGTTTGAAACTTTTCCCAACGTACTGCGAGTGGTACGTCATCATCATTATCGTCACTTCGAAGAACTTCCGTTTCGATTATTTCCTCCGCTTCTTCAATTTCTTTGGTCAACCATTCGTCATCATCGTCACTGTCCGGTACAGAAGTATCCATGTCGGAATCATCTTCCGAACTCGACAAGCTTGATTCTAATTTCCTTTTTGCTCGACTTGTTGAAGCTGAGAGTGAACTCATTTTAAAAAAGCTTTCCACAAAATTGAACTTTTATGTATAAATTAGAAAACTCAATATGTGTAAACAAATTACAATCTTTTACATTCGGTGAAAACGTTGAAAGAGTAAAGACGGTAAAAATCTAACGGGTCTGTTGGAATAAAACTTAATGCTATCAGTTTAGTATCAAAATCCACAATATTTCATTTAAAAAATTGATAATTCGTAAGTTCTAGTTACATGTTCATAATCAGCGACCAACACTGCAAAATTTCCAATTGCTGGATTTCAAGAACAGTTACATCTTTTCAAATGAATTTGTACAATTTTGGTCGACATATGAGATATTCTTTTTGAATTATAAATTTTGAGGGCGGATTCGTAATCAGCGACCCCGAAAACCCCCTGAGTACTAATTTTTATCCGATTCGAATGAATTTTTGCATTTTCGGCCGCCATATTGGATCCGCCATTTTGAATTGCGAAATTTCGAGGGCGGATTCGTAATCAGCGACCCCGAAAATCCCCGAGTACCAATTTTTATCCGATTCAAATGAATTTTTGCATTTTCGGCCGCCATATTGGATCCGCCATTTTGAATTTCGAAATTTTGAGAGTGGATTCGTAATCAGCGACCCCGAAAACAGCAGAGTACAAAATTTCGTAACAATCTGAATACTTTTTTTTCCCGCATTTTGGGCACTGAGGCTGCTCTTGCCGCTCAAGGGGTTAAAAAATCTGAGAAAAATCAGGAGAGTAATTTGAGATCTATAGAAAGAGAGCGTGCATTAGGTGACGGATAAAAATTAATCTTTATTATTGTTATTTTATGGAAATCGGTACGAAACACGAGAAATTCACGAATTCACTTAAAAAGCATGACTTTAGATTAAATAAATTTAAAAAAGTAGTAGCGCACAATGTGTTGCTTGATATAAAGTAGTTGAAGAAAAACAATATAGCATTATGAAATTTAAAAAAAAAGTATAATTACTTAAACAATTGAAAAAGTGCAATTTTTCGAATGAAAACTGCGAGATTTTGGTTCGAAACTTATGGTAGTCAAAATTTTTAACGGTTTTGTATTACTTATTAGTATTTTAACTTATTCTTATTAAAATAATTGATATAAATTATAATAATTATTATATAAATTATTATAATAATTCATAAATAAATTATAAAATACATTTTTTTATATGTCTAATTTATATATAAAACGTGCACTTACTTTTGGAGTTCGAAAAAATGCCCTTTAACAAAAAAAATCACACTTTTATACTTTCATAAATACACATGGGTCTGTCGTGTTCGCTGACGATTTTACTGGGTCCTCCCTCGAAGTACAATTTTTTAGGTGGGGATAAGAACCCGAAATATGGACTAACCGTTGGGACCTCTCAATTTCTAGAAACGGCCGGATACCACAGACCCATGGGTGTCTACTGAGGGTTAAAATTGTGCTTGTTCGATCATTCGGAGCTGTCGCGCTGGTTCGGCCCTTCGAGGCTGTTTTCAGCTCTTTTTAACACGTCTAGAAATTCGAAACAACTGTGGTTTACGATACAGTTACGGCCCACGTAATTGACAATTCGTCGAGCCTCTGCTTGAACATCGAGAGTACACTACATTGAGTCCTACTTGCATTGGCCGTCGTCTCCAAAATCCACATGGCGTTTCTCAGCGTAATCTTAAATCTCTTGGTTCCCTCGATGTTCACGTTCAGCATTGTTTCGAGAGAGGATAGCGGACATACAAAAGTGGATAATCGGGTTTGTTTGGGTTGTAAGATTCTCGTACTTTCCCTGAGCGATATCACTTTTGTGGAAAAATCGCACCTTGAGTAATACTCGAAGAGTCCAGAACGAATTTTTCAAAATATAACGGTCTATAAATCTTGTTTTTTTTTCTTACGATGGTTTTGACAGAATGAATATACAAATGTTAAAACAAGCAATGAAATATTAAAAAACTTGCGATATCGCCTTTAATAGGATTATGCATATAATGCATATTCGCCTTTAATGCATATTATTGAGGGTGCAAAATTGTTTGCAGTAAGCGTACAATTCCTTGGACGAATTTGGCAATTGTACCTGCACGAGAATGAAGCGGGCAGCTTCCCGTCTGTGTCTAGCGAAATTCTCCTCAAAGGGTATATAATTCTTGTTGTGCGGTATAACGTGACATTTATCTGTACAAAAAATATGAATCTCGTTCGTTAATTTCAGAAATTCGTAACGCATGTTGGTGTTTTCGAGAATCGGCTAGTTCGATTGAAGGTTATAGCGAGCCTGATCGGCTCTTTGGCGAGCGTGTTCTAACCCCGTGACTGTGAGTGACACGCACAGGGGCAAAAAAAGTCGTGCCATTTTTGTGCCATGACACGTATAGGGGCATTTGAAAAACAACCTATTTCTACTGCATCGACTCGATTGTAATTTGGTACATCATGGTTTTTGGGGTCGCTGAATTTGAATTTTACATCAGATTGTCAAAATTCAAAATGGGGGATCCAATATGGTGGATACAATATAATGAATAAAGTTTGGCAAATCATGTATGACAAACTATTTACAATAACAAATGTAAAATAATACTTTTTTGGCGTCATATCCCGCTCTTAGCCGAACCCAGAGTCACGAATCGAGGACGTGGCGGTTGTTGACTCCATTTTGTTTTTTATGTGCTTTTTCAAAATTTGTGCTTTTTGTATTTTCAATTGTTTGTGTTTTTTTATTTTTTTTTGCTTTTTGTTATTTAATTTTTCTGTGCTTTTTGTATGTTGATTTGGAATGGAAAATGGAACCATTTTTCGTATTTGCGTCCGCCATATTGAATCCGCCATTTTGAATTTTCAAAAACCGATTTCAGATTCGGATTCAGCGACCCCAAAAACCATAAGCTACTTCGTTAGGTACTTTCGTCGAAATGAAACCATTTTTCAAATTTGCGTCCGCCATATTGGATCCGGCATTTTGAATTTTGGAAATCTGATATTAAATTCGAAGTCAGCGACCCCAAAAACCTTTATACTGAGACTTTAAAGCAAATCTATGAAAATTTTTCAACAACACAAAAATGGCACAAAAATCTCATTGTCACCTCACTGCGAAAGGGTTAATACTGGTACCCATGCAAACTAAATCCAAGTACGATAGTACGGAGAAGTCGCTGGGAAAATAATTAAACGAAATACACACGAATCAACACTTTCAAATTAAACTTTTTAATAAACTCCGACCGAAACGAAAGGAATTACGCGTATCCGAAACGGAAGGCTGTGATTGGTTGCGATAATATACGACGGTTAACGAACTTTTCTTTCTGATTTTCCGAAAGACCGGGAAACTACCAAACGATTTAAATCTGGGCTACCAAACGGTATGAAACGATGCGTAAAAAAAAGTTCGATTAGTAAAAGTAGGGGGGGGGGGGGATTAGCCAACTCACTGCCCGATTTTTGATTATCAATTTTTCGAAGAACAGAGGACTACCAAACGATTTGAATGGACTACCAAACGCTACCAAACGACCATCAAACGATTCGTATATAAAAAGTTTGATTAATCAAAGTGGGGGGGGGGGGGGGCTGACTTTGATGAGATCTTCTCATTGCTGTCTATGGAATGTCGCCGTGAAGGTCTATGTAGACTCACCTATTTTAGTTTTTGTATCGCGTTGTTCTTTTATTTGTTTTATTTTTTCCTGTAAGGAGTATGTAATATTAGGATTACGTGCCAAAGGACGCTGCTTGGTCCTAGCGCACTATTAAATATATCTATCTATGTTTAAGATTCAAGAACTTAGGCGAAATTCGTAAACCGTGGAGATAATGGAGCTTAACGTGATGTATCTATGTTTCGGTCGACCATAACCTGACAAGACAGATTTCTCGCAGACGGATTACATTTCAAGCAACCGAGGAGAAACACTTTGTTCTTACATTAACAAACCTAAAAGTAGTTATTTTGTTTTTTTGATGTTGGTTAACGAGAACACTTGGAGTTGGCAATCTTCCTCGCAGTCATCGCCGACTCAATCGTTAGGCCCCCTTTTCTCAGGGATACGTCCTTAATACGTCAATGGGACTCGAATTTCATCGAAAGGCGTAAATCATTGTAAAATTATGCATTAATACGAATTTTATTTTGTAATGTAATATTAGTGAATAATCTTGAAAAATTGGGTAAAGAAGATCCACATTGCTTCCATGTTAATTTATTAGGCTTTCTAACTTGATATCCTGATCCCATTTCCATTGGAGTCTTCGGTAAAAATACATAAAAACAACATTTCTCGGAACAAATTTTCCTCTACGAAGAGGCAATAATATATGAAAACAGTTATGTATAATTTTCAGATTAGGAACGTAAATAAATAAATAAGCTGTAACTGAACCATTTCCGAATATGTGTCAATTCCGTCATTCACCCTGTAATTTTTCGCTCATGCCAGATCAAAGGCTTATGGCTTCGGCATACTGCGCCCGATTTGCGACGAGCGATGGGAGCTTCATTTCATATCCAATGGGAGCTTCACTTTCCCAGGGGGTTTCTGGAATACCTGACCTCCCATTGGATATCGCTCATCGCTCATCGCAAATCGTGCGCAGTGTGCAGAGGCCATAATGGTACCGGCATACTGCACGAGACTTAGGGTGAGCGATACCCAATGGGAGCTTCACTTTCCTATGGGTTTTCTTTAACACCATAGCTCCGATTGGATATCGCTCATCGTTCGTCGCAAATCGCACGCAGTGTGCGGACGCTTTTATGGCCTCTGCACACTGCGCGCGACTTGCGGCGAGCGGTGGGCGATATCTAATGGGAGCTTTACTTTCCCAGGGGTTTTCTGGAATACCTGAGCTCGCATTAGATATCGCTCATCGCTCATCGCAAATCGCGCGCAGTGTGCAGAGGCCATTAGTCGGATAAATAACTTTCCCACAAGAATTGCAATAAAAATTTCGATAAGAATTTCGATAAAAAATTCGAAAACTTCGAATCTCGATAAAAATCAAAACAAATCAGCAAACTATTTCACGTTGAGCCGCTGATCTGAAAAGTGTTTTAATTTATATTTAATTAAGCACAATTTAAAAAAGAATAGAAAAATAAAAACAGTTGAATTCTTCGTTTTTTGTTTTTTTATTTACGGGCAAATAGGCCCCTAATGTTCTATTTGGAATCTTCGTCAATGACAAAAACTGTGTTAATGACACGTACAGTAAACCACAAACGATTTAAATGATAAAAATCGCAGTTCAGTTGTCCAGTTCACCGCCGGTAATTTTTGTCTGCTCTTCATTATTTTTCAATTACTTAATCAAAACAATTGCAAACTTTTTTACGTTGAGCCGCTGATCCGAAAAGTGTCTTAATTTATATTTCATTAAGCACAATTTAAAAAAGACTAGAAAAATAAAAACAGTTGTATACTTGGTTTTTTATTTTTTATTTATGGGTTAATAGGCCCCTAACGTTCTAATTGGGATCTTCGTCAACAAAAACCGTGTTAGTTACACGTACAGCAAACCACAAACGATTTAAATGATAAAAATCGCAGTTCAGTTGTCCAGTTCACTGCTGGTAATTTTTATCTGCTATTTCATGAACAGGACCTTATAAAGGTCCTAATTAAAATATTCGTTAACAATTAACCTCGTCGTCATATATAAACAACGCAAATATAGCATTTTCCCGTGCTGGCCTATGTGTTTGGGTTATATGACCATGCGTAATGAGGTTTGGCAAACATGTTTTACTTTCCATTTTAAAACCGATCATGTTACAAACGTTTTAATTATTAACAAAGTCAACGACAAACTCTTGAATTTGAAAAAGTCAACGCCGTGTCGATTACTTACCAGTTACTATTAAGGTAGTTCTGCAGGTACACGTATGAGCCAAAAGTTTCGGTCGAAGCGTATAGTAACATCCAATGCCTATACGATGCTGTTGGTTGTAAATTTTTGACAGACCTTGTATCCTCTATATGTCCTACCAATTCGCACCTCATGCATAGATAGGTCTCAAACCCGTATAGAGGGCGGCGCTGTAATCGTGACAACAGCGCGATTTTCCTGCAGTCATAGCGTTGAGCTTCCTACGATCCGTCTTTAGCGAAATATTTTATATAAATAAAAAAAAAGCGTGAAAATGTCAACCCAAATGCGATAGAAAGGAAAGTTTACAAAGAAAAAGGCGCTTGCTAAAAGACCGAAAGCTGTGGCAGTCATGTGTCATGGAAATGCGGCTAAACGCGATGAGAATAACCACAACCTCAACGATCAGTACCAAAAATTCGCTGTCGAACGACATCGGATCGTGAATTCACAACATCTTGTTGACAGTTTAAATTGTATTCGCCATAACAAAGACAAATACATGCATAAATTGAACAAATTAAATTTGTTTGCAGAATAAATTTATTTCACATCGACTCAGAATTACTAGAACTCGGGGGAAAAAAAATACGCTCCGAGTTCCCAGACAACGCGTCGATCAGCTGGCTGCAGTGTACGCTGTTGCCATTTCGTTACGAATGGTTGAGCCCGAGTTCGGCGTGGAATAAAATTACCACTTTTCATAACTCGATATCTCCAAAACTAAACGGTCAAAGTTTGTCATTTTTTTTAAATCGATCCCACAATAGTACCGCTGACACGCGTGTTTTTATTTTGAAATCCTAAGATCCGTATCGAACCTATATCGAGAATGCGAGCAAACTCCTATCGGTTTACGTTTAGGTATAGGGATTGCGTATAAAAATACCCATATTCAATTGCAATTATCTCATGAACTAAACGGTGAATCGAATTGAATTTTTGGGCATCAGTCCATGAAGGTCATATCTACACCATACTTAGATTTTAGTCAATTCCTAAGATTTTACCAAAACTACAGAACTTCCTTAAGTCTTATTTTTCCATCAAAAGTGATCTCAGAAACGTTTGGATTGATTTTACAATTCCACAAACGACTCACAAACGATTTTTTAAATCGAAAAGTCAAAGTCGATTCGCTAACTTTGCGATAATCTTTCACTATCATTTCTCAACTAATGAATGACCTTACAAAAGGTTCTAATTAAAGTATTCGTTAACAGTTTGACATCGATTAACTTCTTCGTGATATAGAAATATAATGAAAATTAATGTTTCGATGCTGACTTGTTTGGGTAATATAACCATTCATCAATAATTTTTCCACATATGTTTTTTTGTTTCACTTCCAAAACGCTAATCTTACAACACTTCGAATTGTTTGCACAACCAACTACAAACGACCAACAATTTATACAAAAAAGCGCAAAAGTGACAGTCGAATCGGTAACTTCCCTTTATTTACATGTCTCTTTTTCACCGCCGACACTGATCTCATAAACGTTTTAGTCAATCTCACAATTCACCACAAAAGACCCACAAACGATTAAAAAAAAAATTGGAAAAGTCAAAGTCAATTCCCCAAGTGACCGGTCATTTTTCAAATAAAGGCTGATCTCACAAACGTTTTAATTGTTCTCACAATCAAACACAAATGACTCACAAAAGATTTAAAAAAAATCGAAAAGTCAAAGTTTATTCGTTAACTTATCGGTAATTTTTTTCGCTCATTTTCCAACTAAAGACTCGTCTCACAAACGTTTTAATTGTTTCCACAATCAACCATAAACGTGTCACAAACGATGGACGCAAAAAATGCAAGAATCCAAAGTCGAATCGCCAAGTTCATATAGCTGATATTTTTACCACGCGAAATGCCTGGATTTATTAATATCACGCTCTTCCACTCGTGGTTCTAGTTATCACCTTTGCACATTTTGCAGAGACGGTTCGAAAAGTGTCGCACGTCTTTTGGTCATCATAACGCACCATCTCGGAACACCGTGGTGATTTGAATCACAAAATTGCAGGTTTTTACGGAAGACATATTGTTTCAACAAGATGACGCAAATTGCCACACTGCGGTCGAAACAATGCAGTTATTGTAGACGAAGGTTGATGGTCGTGTTATCGCGCGCCGCGGCGATGTGAATTGGCCGATAGGATCGTGTGATTTGACGCCATTGGACTTCTATCTTTAGGGTTTTCTGAAAGGAAAAGTGTACGAAATGATCCATAGACCACAGAGCTCAAGGAAATAATTGGACGCACTGTTAATGAAATTAGTCCCCAATTATGCCAAAATGATATTGAAAATTTCGTCAAAAGAGTGATCGTTTGCAAACAGAGACGAGGCGGCCATTTATCGGGTATTGTGTTTGTATCACACAAAACCTCCATATTTGCACCTTATATTAAAATAAAAATATTCGTACTTTTCAAATAAATAAAACGTTTTGCTAATAAATTAAAATGTCAGGTCATTTACGGACACCCAATATAATCCGCCAATACACATAACATTTTTATTATGACACCACAATTAAAAAAACTATGATGATGATAATGATATCAGCAACGTTAGACGTACGTATGAAAAATAAAACTAGATTCTTTTCGAACGAAAAGGGTATCCTGAGGTGTAACCGGGTACAATACCGGTTAGCACTTTTAGTTATACAAAAACAGTACGAACAAAATATTAATCTCGAAATGCTCCAAATGTTGAAATTCGAACTGTGAGCCTCGGGTTTGCGGATGTCGCAGCGGCGCAGAAGAATATTCTTAAAAGGTAAGTGGCGCCACGTACAAGTCAGAGGTAGAGTTAATAAATCCGGACAAAACGCATTGCGTTTTGCATACACTGACAAGGAACATCCCTCAGGTGTCCGCCTCCGATTTTGTTATAACTCATATATGTGATAGAGCATTGAAAACTTTAAGACACGTATTTTTTTTATCGGCGGAAAAACGGATTTAAGGGGGGAAACCGCCCCTCAAAGAAAAGCGTGTCGAGGGGTGATTTTACAGATTTTACAGAAAAGCGATGAAAAATCCACTATGAAAATGTTAAGAAAAACTTTAATTAGGGGGTAAACCGCCCCTCAATTTGCCTTTTTTCACCCTGCACTTAAGAGGGTTGTATGCAAATTAATAAAACAGGTATCATTTTGAAGGGCAATTAAAATTAAAGTTGACGGATTTTTGCGTTTTGGCGGCATAGCAAATTTAAGGGGGTAAACCACCCCCAACATAAATTTATTTATCATGGCCGTTTTCTCTGTGTTTAAAGTATATCCGCTGATTTTAAATATTTCTATAAGCTACAATTTAATGTTTTATCATATTTCAAAATTATTACATTCGTCTTAAGGGGTAACTGCCCCTCTGACGAGAAACATCATTGAAGTATCCGCTTTCGATTTCGTTGAACTCATATACGTGATAAAGCATTGCCAACTATTAAACATGTTTTTTTTTGTATCGGCAGAAAAACCGTGTTAGGGGATAAAACCACCCCTCAAAGTTTCTCCCACAAGCAGTCCACCGATCTGAATGAAACAAAATAAAAAATTCCTCTAATATTAGGCGATGAAAAATCCACTATAAGAGTGTTGATTAGAAATATAATTAAGGGGTAAACCACCCCTCCATTTGCCGTTTTTCACCCCACGCTTAAGAGGGTTGTATGAAAATTAATAAAACAGGTATCATTTTGAAGGGGAATCAAAATTCAAGTTGACGCGTTGTTGCGTTTCAGCGGGACAGCAAATTTAAGGGGGTAAACCCTAACAGAAATTTGTTCATTTCCATTCATTTAAAAAACCAGAAGATTTTGAAAATCCTGTTACCTTTGGTTTTGGTGAATCGAACACACATTGTGAAATACCCGGTTGCAATAATTTGGCCATTATCAGATGTGTATGGTGCAAAAAGTCGTGTTTGAAGCATTTTTTTGACGATTATCATTATTGTAGGAATTATGAGCCATGATTGTTGATGGTTGATAGTTGATAGACTAGAAAAAAAAAGTATATATCACACGACAATGATTTGACAGCATATGACTGCGATACTTTTCACAAGTACTATTAATTAAATCAGCTGATATGATTCCCAAATGAAATATGTCAAAATATATTAAAAACATGTTCGTTAACCTACTGTAAAACCCGCAGTTTCATTAATATATTTAATTAAATAAACGGTAAAATAATAAAAATATACATTCCTCCACAAAACTACGTCGCTGGCTAAATTATCGCTTGATCCAGGCGCATCATCGTTCCGAAATATACGAAGTGAGCCTTATAACTTATTCTAGAAATTATTATAATTAATGATATAGTATAAGTGTATGTTTATTCCTATGGAGATGCTTAATGGACGTGCATATTAAAAAAGCGTTTCGACACGAAAATATGAGTCTGATGAGTAAGGGGTAGCCCCACGTCCCCACTCCCAAAGTACCGCTCCTAAAGCTCAAAACGAATATGCCTGCACACACAAACATAAAATTGATATTACCGATGAAATGAAAACAGTTTAAACGAAATTCGTGAAACCTTTCGCGAAACTTCAAACGAAAAGCCCTTGGAGGGGGTAGTTTACCCGAAAAATGTAAAAATTTAAAAACATAATAATTTAAAAACGCGGGAGAATATTTTGAATCGGCGGATACATGTTAAACACAGACAACACGACGGTGATAAACAAATTTATGTTATCGGTGGTTTACCCCCTTGAATTTGCTGTCCCGCTGAAACCCAAGAACGCGTCAACTTGAATTTTGATTCCCCTTCAAAATGATACCTGTTTTATTACTTTTCATACAACCCTCTTAAGCGTGGGGTGAAAAACGGTAAATGGAGGGGTGGTTTACCCCTTAATTATATTTCTAATCAACACTCTTATGGTGGATTTTTCATAGCTTAATATTGGAGGAATTTTCGATTTTGTTTCATTCAGATCGGTGTACTGCTTGTGGGAGAAACTTTGAGGGGTGGTTTCATCCCCTAACACCGTTTTTCTGCCGATACACAAAATACATGTTTAATAGTTTGCAATGCTTTACCACATCTAGGAGTTCAACGAAATCGAAAGCGGATACTTCAATGGTGTTTCTCGTCAGAGGGGTAGTTACCCCTTAAGACGAATGTAATAATTTTGAAATATGATAAAACATTAAATTGTAGTTTATAGAAATATTTAAAATCAGCGGATATACTTTAAACAGAGAAAACGACCATGATAAATAAATTTATGTTAGGGGTGGTTTACCCCGTTAAATTTGCTATGCCGCCAAAACGCAAATATCCGTCAACTTTAATTTTAATTGTCCTTTAAAATGATACCTGTTTTATTAATTTGCATACAACCCTCTTAAGTGTAGGGTGAAAAAAGGCAAATTGAGGGGCGGTTTACCCCCTAATAAAATGTTTTCTTAACATTTTCATAGTGGATTTTTCATCGCTTTTCATTAGATGAATTTTCGTTTTTGTTTCATTCGGATCGGTCGATTGTTTCTAGGTGAAACTGTAAAATCACCCCTCGACACGCCTTTCTTTGAGGGGCGGTTTCCCCCCTTAAATCCGTTTTTCCGCCGATAAAAAGAAATACGTGTCTCAAAGTTTTCGATGCTCTATCAAATATATGAGTTTCAACAAAATCGGAGGCGGACACCTGAGGGATGTTCCTTGTGAGAAAAAAATCATTGATTCAATATTATTAGTGGTATTGAATGAAATTTTGTTAATTCAATTGTAAAATTGTTGGTGCAAATAATCGGATTTATAAGTCCAAACAAACCGCTGTTGAATTTGATAACATGATAAAATTAAAAGTTTACTTTCATTCAAAATATATATTGTGAGCCGAGAAACTACCTAAAAAATTATCGCGAACAAATTATATAGTTCGAATGCACTTTCTGCAACGAACAAAAAAACAGTTGAAATTCATAACATAAATATTGTTTTAATTGAAAAATTGAATTTCGCTCGTATGATTCAGATAAAATTTCTTTTGAGTAAATATGTTATTTTTTTTCACTATATCCGATTCTATATCCGATATTCTTTAACATATTAATATTTTATTTTGATTGAAAAATATTAAGCACATGTCTGAATTGGTTAAAAATTATGGTTTTTGGAGAATTGGTTAAAAATTATGAAAAAAATCAACCAAATCATGGCCGAGCGCCACCGAAATCATAGGTGTGAGGAAACTCATGGTTCTCGGAGTAACCGCTAGAAGTCGCGCGCGCACTCGTTTCTCGTGAGCGTAGCGCGAACCGAAAACCTACTTCAGCGCTAGAGAAACTCTTAAGAGTATCGCTTCTTGGCCTGTGGCTAAGATCAAACTGTAGTATCTGTTCTTATCAGTTGAATATCTGACATTCTCTCCATGGATATTCCATTGGATATCTGATATTCTCTCCACCATTATCGTGGATGATCATTCTAATGCTCATTTTTTATTTAAGATTTAAAACAAATTGAAAAACTTACGTCCCATGGCATATTCGTTTCGATGCAGTAAAGAAATAATTAATTCTATTGATTATATTTTTGTACGAAATAAAAAATGTTGTAGCAACCGCTTAATTATTTCATCTACACATCTGTGGATTATATATAGAATGATTTCAATAGAATATAATTTTATTTGAAGGATAATGTAGATATTCAGAGAACAGAAGAGCTTCTTCGAATAAAATAATATGTTATTTAAGTCAATCACATCTGGTCAATATCAATTGGATTTTTCTTGTCAGTGTAGGAGTAGTGTAGTGCAGCGTACTCAGTGTAGGAGTAGTGCAGGAATATGGATATGGTCAATATCAATTGGTTTTTTCTTCTCAGTGTAGGAGTAGTGCAGCGTGTTAGCCCCCTGGTTTTATGGAAACAAAAACTCCAAACCCCATTTGTCCGTCACTTTTTCCATAAAAGCAGTTGAAACAGCACTCAAAATGCGTGTTATTCCACTGTCGAGGGCCTATCGGTCTCGGAATGTGCGTAGATTTCACGTACAATATGTAATTTTTTCAAGATTTGGTGAAATACCGACCGTCAGGCTCTTTCTGCAATAATATCGCGTGTACAAAATCAATTTAATCGGAATTGATTGTTTCGTTTGGTCGAATGTGCGCTTCGGAATTTCGGAGCGGTCGGAGTGTGTGATCATGACCTTGACTACAGAATTATGGAAACTAGATACAGGGGTTCAAACTCCAACGGGGAGACATTGACAAAATTGATCTGTATAGGAATATATAAGCCGCCCAGATAGACGGAAGTCTTATGAGAGATTATAGAAATTTAAAAAAAAATTGAATAAAAAAAAAGCACGGGGACGCGAACCGTGAACTTTCAGAGTGCCGGTCTGTCCTCTTACCGTATTAGCTACAACCGCTCTTGCCTCATGTGTCAACGCTCAACGTACTCTACGCGCGAGACGAAACTTCCAAATTTTCAAATCGTGATATCCCAGCAAAAATCAGGCTTATTTGAACAAAAATCAAAAACGACGTTAATTCGGAGGTCTTCATATTTCACCACGCGAAAGGAAAACCCGATTCGCGACATCCAGGCTCTGCCTTCTCCTTGTTAGAAATATGCATGTCGCCGTCATAGGATGTATCACAGAAACAAGCATATCGCCGTCATATTGCGCTTATGGGATGTATCACTGAGAAATATGCATATCGCCGTCATATTGCGCTCACCGAATGTATCACTGAAAACATGCATATTGCCGTCATGGAATGTATCACTGAGAAACACGCATACCGCCGTCATGTTGCGCCCATCGAATGTATCACTGACAAACGTGCATATCGCCGTCATATTGCTTGCATGGCATGTCTGCTACCAGTGCTAACCCAGTGAATTCATCAACACAGTCATTGGATGACTTCCATATGACGTAAAATGTGCATATGATGTAAATTGAGATCAAAATGCTTTGTACATTCACTATACTAAATGAGTTCACGGCTTTGCATCATGACATGTAGTCAATATGCTGTAAAATTTGCTTCATCAATTGTATGCACGGCGTGATGATCACGACTGTCTATCTAGGATGTCCCTCATATTGACATCATATGTACATACATCATCACTGCGGCATAGAAAGTTTCACAGCTGTGTATCCCTTATGAGTGCTCCCGTTGAAGTCATATTTGCATCACATGATGATTCACAATAATACATCCAAATGAAGCAAAGTTGTTCTCACACGAATACGCATGCAGTGAATCCATAAGACTAGCAAATTTAGCCCACGAATGTCCAACAATAAGTGAGTGCAAATGGGGCTCATATGGGTGTCACGGCGTGAAGAAAGTGTAGTGCTTATACGGAGCTCATATTAGCGGCATGGCTTAATCCAACTATGCTGTGCTCATATGGAGCTCATATGAGTGTGATAGCGAGAAAAATTAAAAAAAACCCAAAAATATTGATTAAAAAAATCTGGTAGGATTTTTATATCCCCATATCCTTAATTTATGTTCCTCTGCCTATATGATAAATGGATTAAAACGTATTCTGCCTAGTTAAAGTTTGTACCTACCTACGGTTTGAACCACGTCTTCTAATTCGAGAACTGAGCGCGCTACCTACCTAGCCATCCTAACACTTGTGCAAACTTTTTTTGTGTCTGCCTATTTGTATCACTCTGGACTTGTATGCATATCGCCGTCATATTGCACTCATCGAATGTATCACTTACAAGGAGAAGGCAGAGCCTGGATGTCGCGAATCGGGTTCTCCTTTCGCGTGGTGAAAATTGAAGACCTCCGAATTAACGTCGTTTTTTTATTTTTGTTCCAATAGGCCTTAGTTGTTGAGATATCGCGATTTGAAAATTTGGGATTTTTGGCTCGTGCGTAGAGTACGTTGAACGTTGATACTTGAGAGAAGAGCGGCAGTAACTAATACGGTAAGACGACGGTCTGGCACTCTGAAAGTTCACGGTTCGCGTCCCCATGCTTTTTTTAAATTCAATTTTTATTTTTATTTTATAATCTCTCATAAGACTTTGCATGTGCAGGTAAAGAAGTCAATTCGAAAATATGTATTACCAGTTTTATTCATTTATTATATTAAAATCATTAATCCAATAATGAAGTCACAATTACATACCAAAATAATATTGTATAACGAATAATTAATCTAATAATCAAGGCACAATTACAAAGCAAAATAATATTGTGTAACAAATAATTAATCTATTAATCACGTCACAATGAGAAAGCAAAATAATATAGTATAAAAAATAAAGAATTAATCTAATTCACACTTGCAAATTTCGCGGCAGGTAATTATTCTGATTCTTCTTCTATCAGATCAGTATGTTGACAAGTTGGACACTTGACACTGATCAGATCAGTATGTTGACAAGTTGGAGGCTTGTCAAGGCTTCCCTTGCTTTTACATCGTAAAAGCAAGGGAAGCACAAAGGCTTACGACACCACGAACATAAAATGAACGTAATACTACCGCAACCACATTTAACCTTATAAATTCTATCAGGAAAGCATATTTGAAGATATATATCTTCAAATATGCTTTCCTGTGAATTAGATTAATTATTTATTTTTTATACCATATTATTTTGCTTTCTTATTGTGACGTGATTAATAGATTAATTATTTGTTATTCAATATTATTTTGCTTTGTAATTGTGACTTGATTATTAGATTGATTATTTGTTATACAATATTATTTTGCTATGACTTCATTATTGGATTAATTATTTTAATATAATAGATAAATAAAACTAGTAATACATATTTTCGAATTTTCTTATTTACCTGCACATGTAAAATGATCCCACGGGGTTCCGACACAAAAAAGCCTGTCTGCGGCACCAGTCATCCAACCAAATCGTCGTCCACTACTTCCGTTCAAAAGTATTTAGTATTCTATCTTTAATATTTTTTATTTTAAATATTTATCTTATATGATTCTCACATGTTAAACACAGAATTCTACGATTTTGAGTATATAGATATAAGGCGTTTTCAATATCAAATGTCTACCAATAAGTTCAAGAAACTTATCTTCCCATCTTACTCATCATTCGAATCTACTCGATAGGCACCTCAGGATTTTGTTATTTATATCGATGTGTCAAGATGAATGGACACCCTGTCATATAATTAATATTCGCAGCATACCCTTCAAATTAGCTGTAATATGTAATATAAAAGAAAATGCATTGAAAAATATATAGAACGATTCCAAAATGGAATAAAATGTTACACATTTGAAAAAGTGTCCGATCATCTTTTCGATACAATAATTGGCCCCTATATACAAATTATTGGATATAAATTAAGAAAATAAAATTATTTATAAAATTGACTTTTCAGAAAATTAATCATATTTGCGACTTCAAATTTTGTAATGCATACTCTTCTTTGTACTCCAATAAATAACGTGCGGGAAACAAAGAATAACTCAATTAAAAAAAACAGCGCATCTGCATGCAGTCATTAAAAAGTTATATCGCTTTGTTAACACTATTTGTACCAATAATCGTATCGCTTAAGGCGGAATGCCACCTCATCGAGGTCGGTATGGTAGAACAATTATAGATACCCAAAAATCTCTGAAACGGCTCTTCAGATCTCGTCGAAACTTTGCCAAACGACGTCAAATAGATAGACGAACAGCTGTCTGCCCCTGATCTGAAGAACCATTTCAGAGATTTTTGGGAATCTATAATTGTTCTACCATACCGACCGCGATGAGGTGTCATTCCGTTTTAAGGTAGTTCTGCAATTTTGGTCAAATCTTAGAAAGTGGCTGAAGTCTAAGTTTGGTGTAGATATGACCTTCATGGACTCGTGCCCAAAAATTCAATTCGATTCACCGTTTAGTTCATGAAATAATTGTAATTGAATATGGGTATTTTTGTACGCGATCCCTATACCTAACGTAAACCGATAGGAGTATGCTCGAATATCTCAATAGATGTTCTATACGAGTCTTAGGATTTCAAAATAAAAATACGCGTGTACCCAGGTAGGAAATCAAAAGGCTGACGATGGAAACAAGCTTGTGCGAGCCTTGTTTCACCGAGCCTGAGTGAGACAGGCCTGTGCCAGGCTTTATTGCATCGTTTGGAGCAGCCTGGAACCCAGACTGCCTGCTTAGCCTAAACTCAGGGTTATTTCAAGCTTTATTCAGCCGGTTAATTTTAAGCCTAAAAAATCAAGGCTGGATGCAGGCTTGTTTCAGGTTGTGATAAAATAAAATAAGTTTAAAATAATATTTTTTCTGTACTTTTATGAAAAAAAATTAGCAATAAATGCGAGAATATGTTGAAATTGTGTATCTGCAAAAAAATTACACTACTGACATTTTACTTCATCCTCTATCTTAATTTTCTAGATCAATTTGACGCAATAAACATCGACATTTTTCCACCCGAAAAAATGAACTTTTTTCGTTTAGACATTCTCATGAATTAAGTAAGAAACGAAACAGCCATGAAATAAATATTACAGTGTTATGCACACAAAGCGAAGTTGTGTTGCACTATAGTGACGCTCTTATTGAATGTGAAATATTTTCGACAAAGTATTGATTTGAACCGAGAAAAAGAGAGTCAGTTTGATGCGATAACAATCGAAATTTTTCACTCGAATGTACGATCTTTTTTGTTTAGATATTTTTACGAATTAGATATAAAATGAAAAAATCATGAAATTGGAATTAATTATGCATACAATGTTATGAACGCACAGCAAGATCATGCAGCACTAGTTACAAACTTCTTTAATGTGAAACATTGACAAGTATGTGATCGTTTCGAGTTGATAAAATATATAGATGATAAAATGTATAGATAAAATAAAATTAAAAAATGGAATAGATCACATTAATTACAAATTTATTAAATGTACCCCATTGTAGAATATAGAAAACTAAAAACAGGCCTCATATAGCCTCGAGAAGAGTTTGGGATAAGCCTGCCCCAGGTAGGAATTGACGATCAACAAAGGGCTCGCCAAGCTCTAAAACAAGGCTCACATTTTTTAATTCAGGCTGAGAACCAGCCTGATTTCAGGCCTAGCTAAACCCCTGAATGATAACGCGGTTTCAGGCTCTTGTACATAGGCTTAAACAAGGGTTGGTAGAAAAGACTGTACTAAGCCTGCAGCGACGAAACAACAAGCCTTGTTTAAGGCCTTGTTTAAGGCCTTAAACGAGGCTCGTTTCAAGCCTTGTTGTTTCTTCGTTTCAGGCTTAGTACAGGCTTTTCTACCAACCCTTGTTCAAGCCTGTGTGCAAAAGCCTGAAACCGCGTTATCATTCAGAGGTTCGGCTAGGCCTAAAATCAGACTGGTGCTCAGCCTGAATTGAAAAATGTGAGCCTTGTTTCAGAGCTTGGCGAGCCCTTTTTTCATCGTCAATTCCTACCTGGGTACGCGGTACTATTGTGGGATTGATTTTTTAAAAATGACAAACTTTGACCGTTTAGTTTAAGAGATATCGACCTATGAAAAGTGGTAATCTTATTCCACACCAAACTCGGGACCAGCCATCTGTAACGGAATGGCAACAGTGTACGCTGTAACCAGCTGATCGGCGCGTGGTCTGGGAACTCAAAGCGTGTATTTTTTCCCGAGTTCTAATAATTCTGAGACGGTTGTGAAATAAATGTGTTCTGCAAACAAATTTAATTTGTTCAATGTATGCATGTATTTGTCTTTGTTACAGCGAATACAATTTAAACTGTCGGCAAGATGTTGTAAATCCACAATCCGACGTCCTTTGACAGCGAATGTTTGTTGCTGATCGTTGAGGTTATGGTTATTCTCATCGCATTTAGCCGCATTGTCTTGACACATGGCTGCCACAGCTTTTACTCTTTTAGCAAGTACCTTATTCTTGTAAACTTTCCTTTATATCACAATGGGTTTACATTTTCACGTTTTTTTATTTATATAACATATTTCGTGAAAGACGGATCGTAGGAAGCTCAAGGCAATGAGTGCATAAAAATCGCGCTGTTGCCACGATTACAGCGCCGTTCTCTCTACGAGTATGATACCTATCTATGCATGAGGTGCGAATGTTTGGGACATATAGAGGGTATAAGCTCTGTCAACAATTTACCACCAATACCACTGTTACTATACGCTTCGACCGAAACTTTTGGCTCATACGTGTACCTACGGAACTACCTTAATCTCGAATTTTATCATAACACTGTCACTCAAACACGAATTAAGGTTACATAGGTCCGATGTCATTTGCCCTCCGATGAGATCGGATATGTAATATATATCCGATATTGGCTTCGAAAGATGGCAGCGCCGCCCTTAGTTTTCGCAAGTTCGGAGCCGCGTTGAAATGCCTAGGGCCCTCCATCTAGCCGCCATATACAGAATTCTCATTGCAATATTCGGTAACAGCTATTTTTTTCATTATAATTCCCGAAACTTCCGAAACACCCAACACTTTTTGTACGTATATTTATCTAACAAGGAAATACAAATATAACTGAATAAGAAAACGGTCATGACACCTTTTCCATAAGAAACCACGCTAAATCTCCCAAAATTGGATTAATTTATTTAGCCTACATAGCTGTTGACCTTGATCGAGTTACTAATCAGACACGCCTGCGTGCCTTATCAGAAACACATAAAAAGGATTAAGCAGCATTGCCGCTTAATCCTTTAATTTCAAAGCTACCTCATTAATGTAGAAAAGAATTCAGTATAAAAAGTGTTGATGGCTGTCAAGATTATTTTCGCGGCTGACTTTCATCAAACTTTTTTGCGCAGCGTAAGAGTAGCCAGGCTAGCAAAATAATGTTGCGTATTGAGAGTTGAAAGATAATTGGCGGTCACGGTGAGGCGTGGCTCGCGTACTTTCCCCGTAGCGATTTTCACCACTTTTCTGGCCCGGCAATGGTTTATGGATTGAGGCGGAGGGAGAAACTCTGATAAGAAACAGCCGTAACCAAGAGCCCGTGTCGAGCACTCCCGAATCGTCGTTTTTGAGCCGGGATATTATCTATAGCTGGTTCAACGACCCAATATGGGTCGGTAGGTCGGCGTTGGGGTGAAAAGAGCTCAACGCGCCTCCTACACATACACACACACACATGCGCGCGCGCGCACACGCACACATATATATGAGTGCATGCGTGGGTGTGTAGGATTACACGAATGCCTCTTTATATTAAGCGTGCTCAGGTCGACCAATGTTGACTGTTCGCTGTGAAGTCGAAGCTACAAATCGACAGGGGAAATCTTGACGGACGGGCAGGGGGAATATTCTCGCATCAGTATGTACGCCGAATGTGTGGGAAGAAGCGTGAGATCGGGCCGATTGTAAGCGGCGAATATCTAAGACGGAATATATATATACATGTGTGTGTGTGTGTGTGTGTGTGTGTGTGTGTGTGTGTGTGTGTGTGTGTGTGTGTGTGTGTGTATTTCAACAAGGTATGGGACTCGGAGAAAGACGGTACGACGAGAAAAATAATGAAATTGGGCGCTAAGTACAAAAGAACGGCACACGGGCGCGCCACTGTAGCCATTGCATGCCATACGTGCATGATGGTTTGGCGTTGCGGCTCTCGTTCCAACATGCAGCGAAAAGAAAGATAAAGAGCGACGGAGGGCGAGAGAGAGAGAGAGAGAGACGAAAGATCGAGCGGTCAGGCAAGAAGGGAAAGTTGGTGAGCTCGTTGCTGAGGGAATGGCCCAGCTTTTCGGACGGCCTAGGTTCAACGCCCTCGTTGGATGACCCTTCGCCGGTGCAGCGGGTTGATAAAAAAAGAAGACGAAGAATATAAGAGAAGCGCTTCAAGAATGGGTGGTTGAAGAAAAACGCGGGGGAGGGAAACGGAGAAAAAGAGGCAGATAGCGGGGGAGAGAGAGCGCGAGAGTGGGGGACAAAGATTCTAGTGAGAAAAGTCTTTGCCCAAAAATCAATGTTACATTCAATCAACGCATCTTCCATTACGTGGAATTTTCGAGAGACATAAAAGACCTGTTCTCCCCCCCCCCCCCCCCCCCCCCACGGTTAAATTTTCTCGTCGTCGCATTTTCGCATCACGTGACTTACCCGTAACGAACTCTCCCTCGCCCCGTACAATATTGACCGTAGCAGCAGGTCAGAAGAGGGAAACAAGGACATGGTATTTCTAAAATAAAACACTTCAGCGATATTTTTTTTCGTTTAAACAACTGACTTCGTATTTATTCTTTTCATTCTGCAATCGCAGACGCGAGACCCCCTCGGTCTCCCGCGCAAGCGCACTCCATCGTCGACATGTGTTCACATTATTATGAAAGGTTATATTAAATCAGCTATACCGATAAATCATGTACGTACCAACAGACAACCTCTTAAAATTAAATATATAATGCTTTCGAGTCTCTATGTACAAAATGGAAAAGAACTTTTTCTGTTTTGTTTCTTAAACGAAAGAAGGAAGAAAAAAACAACGTAACAACACACAGTCACGACGAATTTAGTGCGAAACGTCGTCGGCGGAGTCGCATGCTCCCAATGTCGTTTTCTCTTTATGTTCTTTTTGTGAGCTCCAACCGGACGATAGAAACGATTCACAATTAGGGATATATATATATATATATATATATATATCCGCTTTGTCCAGCCCGTTAATTCAGACTTGTACAAACTCGATATTCAACATGCATACCTTAAATGTCGTTTGTACATTATGGACAAAATCATACGCGGCTCAATTGATATTTAATCGACTTTTTAAATATAAATACTTATATACATTATATATTACGTACACGCTTTTCACGACACATCCATACTGGCTCACGTTCACATAACTCGCGATTTTTATATATCTATCGTATTACATACTTTTAGATAATAATAATAATTATTATTAACATTATAATCAATATAATATTATATTATAATATATTATTCGTCCGGCATATACGCTTTTACTGGCAGACGGTTCGTTTCTGACTGGCATCCGTTAATTTCGTTCTTACATCGTTTTCTCCTCTCTCTCTCTCTCTCTCTGACTCGTGTTTCTACGCCCTTATTTTCTCGCACAACTCTCTCGTAATACCGGCACCGATGCGGTACATTGGTGGCACACGAGAAAAAAAAATCGTGTACGATCGGAAACGATGAAAGAAAAAGTGAACAAAAACAAGAAATCACATTCGACAAAGTGAACGACGATTTCTTTTTTTTTCGGGAAAATTCGTAAACATTCAAATGGGCTCTGCCGAAAGAGAAAACAAGTTCACTCCCGGTTTTATACGTACAACATTAAGGAGATTGAAGGTTGCATTGTTGGAATGCAGAGGAAATCCTTAATACTCCTGGAAAAATGTTTGATTTTCGTAGGCTGAATTTGCAAACAGTAATATTTGGCCCGCTCGTCGCGTTCCAACAATCCAAATGTCGGTATTGTAAAAATTATCTGGATGGGAAAGAAGCGAGAAAAAAACGTTGTCGATCGCATCCGTAAATCGCGAGTAGAAAATAGACGCCGGCGACGAAATCCCCACGAGCAACTGTGTATCGAAGAGCATGCTTTATGCAAGCACATGTCCCCGTGCACTGCTTGCATAGAGAGCTCAACGCTCGTGACCTTAGAAAAGTGGTGTCCTTTCGTTCTCTATGTATCGTCGCGAAATATCTTTTTTCGCGTTAAATAAGGACCGATACATTTGCCATTTATATGTGTGTGTGTGTGTGTGTGTGTGTGTGTGTGTGTGTGTGTGTGTGTGCGCGCGTGTGTGCGTGTGTGTATGTATATATATAGATAACAGTATTACGATATTGTACGACCTAAGCGTGTTTATTTGGCTTTTCAGTGCCCTTCGTACTATTTTTGTTTTCCACGTGAGAGGAGTGTACCCGAAAAAAATTGTATGTCCAAAAGTTTGTGAGAATATGGTCCCGCGTAATTCCGCTTGGGGGATTTCAAAGGCGGATGACGAGACCATTGAGGCACAGTACGGTACGAGAAAAAGAGTTTGCTAATTAATATTTTTCGTACTCATACGTGTATACACACGTATGCACGTAACGATCTAACCTTTCAATGTCACTGGCACCGCGAGTGTCGATAAGACGTTTATTCATATACGCGTTTTCTCGACCCCCCATAGCTCATTTTTATTTTCCCGTAGTTCTTATTTATTCTTTTTTCGATCATTTTTGTGGGCTTTTGCGATGCTGAAACTGTATAGTCGCATTTCAATGGTGTTTTACGATAGGCAGGCACGCACACACACACACACACGCGCGCGCGCGCGCGCGCGACGCACGCATGCCCATATTTCTACGATGTTGCGCTCGTCGTAATTTGTATGATTATTCACGCGTAATAAGAGTTTTATTTTATATATATGTATTGAGATGACGTTACCGATATACGTAGTCAGTCCGATGTGCCACGACGGGCGTTTATTATACTAATAATAGTTTAAAACAATGAAGGATAACGCGCGTATTGTTTATTTGTTTCGAATGAATTCGAAGGGAACGAACTAAAATGGATAATTCAATGAGCGAGTGCGCTAGACTCGAGTAAAATTTTTATCGTTGCATTTGCGTGATTACTCGTTATTGATTATGTGTATTTACACGTGAAGTACGGAAGATGAGTTTCTAGTTGAATATGAACGTTTGAAATATACAAAATTTTAAACCGCCTTTATATATATTAGGGTATCGATGCAAAATGCAACTCTTACCACTTCAACCAATACAATTCTGTATAAAAAAAACTTCATACTAAATTCGCGGACCCTAATTCAAGATGTAAACGGTGGCAGTAGATAGTTTGTTTTCCCATCTCATTTGCACGAAAAATTCGCTCATTGCCCTGAAACTCGCGTGACTGAAAAATTCATGAATATTTGGCATGTTAAAGTTTGCCTCGTTGAAATATAACGAAAATTCATTTTTTTAAACCTTTAACGTGTTATCCAATTTGTTTAAATTTTTAGACTATGAGAATGAATCAAACTTTTTGAATAATTCTTTAAAATTGTACAATCTAAATTTGAAAAAAATATTTCGGTTGATAAAAACGTTTGCCAAAAAAAAAGGTATTTTAGTTGTTCGCAGCTTACGAACGCTTTTTGTTTGTAAATATCGATATTATTATTTTGAGACAAAACTGCAGGTATTCGAACTGTAGCTTTTTCACATTTTGAACACGAAACCATGCTCTTCAAATAGCTGTAATTTGAGTGAAAATAATATTAAGATTTAAGAAGAGGGAATAATTCAAAATGGCAAATGTCCGATGATATTTGAGAAACATCAATTCGTCGTTAAGTTATTCAGATTTGAACGTGAAAAGCAAACATTCGCGATGATGAAAGGGAGAAAAAACCTTATCCAGTGTTGGCACTCAAACCTGAGTCAAAGCTTAAGTATGGCATGAATTCTCGTTATACCCAATACTAATGTTTGAAGGTTAAGGTGTAAGAGTTATGAAAAATGTCTTCTATCGACACACCCACGATATAGATATATGAAATCCAAAACAATTTTCTCGCCTCCTCCAACGAACGCAAGCAGTGCATATTATATATAGACAGCAGCGGTCGTCGACCTGACACCTCGTGCGGCCCGAAAAATCCCAATGATTCCGCGTACTCTCGCGTTTTGTTTATCGGTTGGTTCGTTTTCTGTTATTGGCCTTCGTTTTTTTTCTTCTAATGTACTGTTTCGAATGTCACACGTGTGTCCAAGTGTTACACGTGCTCGACAACGCGTATATGCTAATAATGTTGCGTGTCGAGATTGCGATCAACTATAGCACGAATGGGTCCAATGCAGTTTTCCGTCAGTGCGCGCCATGCACACCATTTTATTTTCCACAAATCTTCTCTCCACGTCATATTCGTCTTCTTGTTTACGTAGTCTCCTTTTTATGTATAATATTAAATACGCTTGTACTGGCAGTGGGCTCAGCTACACTCAATACTCTGGTAGTACGGAGTTCTTTATATATCACAGAGATATCAAAATTGTTTGGTGCTTCTTCTGCTTCCAACCCCCCTCTCGATCAGTGGGTTTTTATTCTTTATTTTTTCGGCTTACTGTCTCTATCTCTTCGGTGTTCGCCGCATGTTTCCATTTTTTTTTGTTGTCGAGCTTGGTTCGTGGCTTTTTCGGGGTCACACGCGCGGCGCGCTAATCGCCCGGAATATATATATATATCTCGCCCCCTCTGTCACCAGTGCCAACGTATCATCCGTGTCTCCAAGTACGAGGGACCAATAAATTATTCTCGTAATAAAAAAAAAAGGAAATGAGAAAAAGAATAAATTTGCGATCGTATTGCGAACGCACTTAATTCCCCGGGAAATGAATACTAGACTCCGAAAGTCCAAGTGGAATAGTGAGTAGGCGAAGAGTGGCGGCGAGACACATTCCGGAAGAGGGGGCGCAGAAAATCGATCGAGTTCCTCGATCGTATCCGCGATGATAATAATAATATTAATAGTAATAATTGTAGTATTTATTTTCGGATCTGTCGCGAGCGTAAAGCTCGAGGAACGTTGGCATCGGATTCTCGGCAGATGGCGTTGCTCCAGTGTTCGCGGCGCCATCTCTCGGCTCGCGCAAGTCTCGAACTAAGAGGCCCTCGCGAATTGTATGACTGAGCTGTGTCTCTGCGAGGCGAGTTCCGTTCTCTCGGTTTCCATGGATTCGAGAATCATTTTGCACCGTTTACGGGGTGGCAGAATGAGAATTTCCCTGGTAGGCACAGCGAGATCGAGTGGGTCGGGTGAGGGTGCCGGACTGACGGGATTGCTGTTAGGTGGCGTTAGAATCTGTTGTCGGTTCTCGTGTCGGCAATCGACGATGCGAGAAGCAGCCGCGGCGGCGGCGCTGTACTCTTCCTCTCTCTGTCGATCTTCCTCGACCGCCTCGAGGGCCGCTTCGACTCTTCGCCGGGCGTCGTTTCCGGGCAAATCGAGGAAGGACGACGAGGCGCATTCCTCGGAGCGGGCGAGCTCGCTCGTTTGTACGGAATAATTCGAGTAGGCCGGTGATATAACGTTGGGATAGAGAAACACGTGGGCGGATGGATGGGGCGGCGAAGAGGACTCGGAGTCTCGACAAGCGGGGCCATTTTCATCGCTCGAGATTGCGGGAGAGTGTCTTTGTTGGAGAAAGTTGCGATCTTCGGCCGCGGCTGCGGCAGCAGCGGCGTCCAAAAGCGCCGGATTCACACCGCCAGGCCCCATTTGATTGGTTCGGACGTCCTCATCCGTGCGTTGGCACTCTTGTCGCTGCGCCATCTGGCTCTGCTCCCGCGTATAAATGTAATAGGAAAAGTCTCGGGGTTGGTGGTGCGCCGCGTAAGCTTCGTCCTGGGGGCTCGGACATGCGTCGTCAGTCTTGTTCTCTTTATCGCTGCTGTGTCCGCTGCTAAGGCTGCTTACACTGCTGTTGCTGTTGCTCGAGTTGTGATGAGCATTATGCGTAATTATTGGATGCTGGGCCAATTGCGGCGAAGGATTGTGATGATGCTGGAGGGATTGATGGAGAGAGGGGCTGGGCGTTTGATGATGAGAAGCTTGATGGAGTGTGTTGTCGTGTTGATGATGATGGTGATGGTGGTGGTGATGATGCTGCTGCTGCTGCTGTTGCTGCTGTTGTTGATGATGATGAATCTGAGATATATCAATGACAAGCTCGGCGGGTGAGTCCCTTGGCGAGTCCGAATGCGTCTTGATGTGCAGTTCCATAGTTTTCTTCGAGTTAAAAGTCTCGTGGCACAGCGTACACTTGTACACCTTTTCGCCGTAATGGGCCACCTGGTGGAGCTTCAGCACGTGATTGTAGCCGAAAGATTTGCCACAGATGTCGCAGGTGTAGGGCTTTTCACCGGTATGAGTGCGAGTGTGGACCTTCAACTGTTTCGAACACGTGAATCCCTTGCCGCAGGATTTGCAAACGTAGGGCTTTTCCCCTGTGTGCGTGCGCATGTGTATGACCAATTGGCCACTCTGTATGAAGGTTTTCGCGCATACGGAACACTTGTGGGGACGCTCGCCCGTGTGTATCCTCATGTGACGATGCAACTTGCCACTGTGCTCGAACGCGCGCTCGCACACGTCGCATTTGTACGGACGTTCCTTCGTGTGTATCCGACGATGCACGCTCAAATTTTCTTTTACCGAGAAGGATTTGTTGCAGTACTCGCACTGATAGGGCTTCTCACCGGTGTGAGTGCGATAGTGCCGCGTTAGGCGGGCCGGGACCGCGAACGTTTTACCGCATATGTTGCAACGATACGGATCCTCGCCGTCCTTACCATGCGACCTCAGGTGACTCTGGTAGGCGCTCTTCTGTTCGAAGTTCTTCTGACATATCAGACACTGATAGGACTTGTCCTCGGTCGTGCCCCTCGTCGCAGCACCGATTCCGAGACGATCGCTCGCCGGTGTCGTACCGAACACCGTCAAGTCCGGACTGCACACAAGGCTCTTTACCGGATTCGCGGCCTCGGCGCCACCTAGCGGTATCGAGCTCGCATCCTTCCTAACCCCTAGCGACGACTCCGTATGATAATAACCCACCATCTTCCTTCGGGCCTTCCACGGACGGAGTCTGTAAACAGAATTAAAATTGCGCTTAGTTTCTCGGTCATCAGGCTGCTGGTGCAAAAGTAGCCAACCGTAAGAGGCTTTCACTGTGAACATTTTCAATTAGCACTATTTTAATCCCGAACTAATTGTAGGACAGTCAAGTTTCGTTTTCGTGCGCGAAATCACTTGCTTGTACGCTTTGCAATCTGTAAAGCGTTATGATAGGGCCAGTTTCGAGTCAAATAGATCGGTTGGGGAAAAAAAGTTTCAAACGTAAACACGTTGAAGTTTGCGTCGTTGGAATACAAGGAAAATTAATTTTTTGAACCAATTCCTTATACCATTTTTGTTACACTTTCAGGCTATAAGAATGAATCAAACGTTTTTTAAATGATTTTTTCCTAAATTGCGGACGTCAACGCGAGTTTTTCACGAATCTTCTTGTTTTCAAGACTTCCGAAAGCTTTTTCTTGTTGTAAATCTCGGTATAGTTCTTTAGAGGCTAAATTACAGCTATATGGAATGTAGCGTTTTGAATTTTTGAAACACAAATCCATGCGTTCCTCAAAAAGCTACAATTTGGGTAAAAGTAATATCAAGATTTTAGAAAAGGAAGAAACAAAAAAATGCAAACTTTCGAGATTATATTTGAGAGTTATTCCGATTGAAACGTGAAGAGGACATTTGTTTTACGATAAAACGGAGGAAAACGTTATCGAGTTTTATCCCTCACAATTGGGTTAGAGAGCTTGAATATCACATGAGTTTTCGTTATAACTAAAATTAATGTTTGAAGGTTAATGCATAAGAGTAGCATTTTTCTCCTAACGATACACCCACGATATAGATATGTGCTATCGAAAATAACCTGTCGTATTGGGTCATTAGCCCCTTGCCGTACTCTGACAAGTCCGACTCGTGATACAAATTTGGTTTAGATTTTGTACCAAACATGAATATCACGCGTCAGACTCGTGGAAGGAAGATTGGGCCAAATGTAAACATCACGAGTCGAACTCGTGGACCGAACATTTGAAACTGTTGTTTGTCATTTATTATAAAATGTAATGAATTGCGTTATTTCCTACCGTTCGGGCCCGGATTTCGTCGAGCTAATAGGCATGGAGATGATGCCCAAAAGGCCAACTCATTTTGTACAAGTATGGCGACCCTTGGGGGGTCGAATTACATAATTAATGAAAGGAAAACCGAGGTCACAGCGCTGATACTGGATACGTTATCGCAGGACGAAGTATCGAACTTGTCGGATAAACGACAGGTTTTGAACGGTTTTGTATAGAAAAAATCTTTCTTTTTCCGGTAGTTTATGAAAAATAATCCGGCGGAAGCAGAATGCCATACTGGTGCGGTGTCTCGAAACAACTGTAGTTCCGAGCCATAGTGGTATAGAAAAAAAGTGCGAGCAAAAATGAGTTAACTATTCAGCTCGTCTTTGTCCGCACGAAAAACTTGACCCGTTTTTACGCGCAGTGAAAATTTGACTTACGTTTGCTCGCGGTAGAAACTTAACACGTTTTTGCTCTGAGTGAAAATTTGAATCATTTACCATCCCAGAATTATTGTGTTTTGATTCTGTATCGAGGTTTCTGTTACGCAATATTATTATGAAACTCGTGTTCAATCCTGCCAAATCCGAGGCCCTTCAGTAAATTACTCCCGGTGTTTTGACTGTTTTGACTTAGCTCATTTTCATGTGAAAAATCAATCAGTGAGAACTCAAACGAGCGTTTCAACGTCTGATTACCTCAGTGTTGTATTTTCATAGTAGTCCTCATGGATAGTGGTGCAATGGTATCAGGTGAGATCTATATGAAGACTTGAATTACTGATATTCGCACGACAATAGAGAATACGCGAAATTACATGAGAACTTGTGAGGTCAAGGGAAATTTTCATTCCTGGAGCACACAATAAAGATTGTGATTCTGACCCTTCAGATTCTGAAGCAGAACATGACGATGTTGATTTGGAAGATAGTAAAGGGGACATTTTTTAATTTTTTAGGTAGTGTTCTATAAAATTACGTTTCACCATTTGTATCTTCTGTAACATTACCAATTAAGTATTTATCCTTGGGTCTCCCTATTTTTTACCACCTATTATAAGGCTCTCTCAAAAGCGGAAAAAACAACCCAATTTACATAAGAAAAATATATCGAAAGAAAATGTTGGACGTGGTCGGGAGCACATAAAAGCTAAAAAAATTTTTTTGCTATATGCTATACAATTACTCCATCTACGATGAACAGAGCAGTACAATCGGCAACGACTAATCCGAGCGGGTCAGAAACACGAGGCAAAGCACCGTCAGCAAATCGTGCAAGTGTAGCTGCTAGACATGGCGTAAAACAATTTAATTAACAGATTCCCTAAATATGTGTCACGCTACGGCCGATCAGCAACGCAAAAACAATACCTCCATTCGAATCTCAATTTAGCGACCATGTACCAAATGTACGAAGATGAAATCGATAGCAACAATAACAATGCAGTATCTGAAAATATTATCATCGATTTTTTTTGTGTTCAATTTAAGCTTCAAAAAAGGCACACTGACACCTGCAAGATGGGCTACTCCATCAAGTTAAACTTGCACAAGAAACATTTGTCTCACAACGAGAGAAAAAAGTTCGAAAAATTGAAAGCAGAACATGAGGCGGTGAGAGCACGAATTGCCGAAGAGGTAAAACAGGATGTAACAAATAATTCATCGGACGAAACAGCTGTTTTAACTTTTCACCTTCATAAGGTTTTGGAAACGCCATCATGGATGATGAACATCTCATTTTGTACTCAGATTCGTGCGGGGAGGGGGGGGGGGGGCAACGGGAGGCAACGGGGGGGGGGGGGTAAACGCAAAAGCGTAACTAATATGACGCTTATGTTGAAGCATTACTTGGCCTCTAGTGAAATTGATTTAATAGAGCAGAAGTTCTTTCTATCCGGTCATAGCTACAATAGCTGCGACAGAAATTTTTGCCTGATTGAGAAAGAGCGTAAAATGCATGAAATTGTCTCTCGATCATTGGATCGAAATAATTTTTTTTTAAACGAAGAACAAAGATCCCTCTTTTGAAGATACGAAAATGGATTCCAACAATTTCTTCACGTCCCAAGAATTTCAAAAATTAATCGTGAACAGAAAAGTGGACGAAAAAAAAATCCACTGGTTAAGGGGCTATACCAGTGTGACACTTTCAAAAAATCGATTTTTTTGCCTTTTTCGACAGTTTATACTTTCAAGAATATCATGTAAAAATTTAAGGCCGTATCTCTAATCATTTTATCTTGAAAAAATCGATAGTTAAATCTTTAAGCGCGTTTTTCTCGAAATTAGATTTTTCAAATTTGCTGATATTGTAACTCAAAGAGCAATTATCCGATTGATTTGAAATTTGACGAAAATCCTACGTCATTCTACAGGAAATACCTTCCAGTTTAACGAAATTTTTTCCTTTTTCGGTTTCAGCTAATCAATCGGCCGGAATCATGTCAGCAGTGGAGGAACTTTTTATTTCGCGCCTCCGAAGGCAGCTCGGATCTCAATATTTTTCTATGAAAAAATTATGTAATATAGGTCAAATGTAGCCAAATATATTCTTAATTTTCCGTAACATTTAATTGTGTACTTGTCTTTAAAAAAAATCCCGAACATCACCCAAATTTTCAGCGTTCACACTGGTATAGCCCCTTGAAAACCAGAACGATCAAGCTTGAAAAAGAACAAACCTTCTACGTGTACGTGGTCCATGATGATAAGTTGCTGAGAATGGTTGACATTCGCAAGAAATACATCACAGAAGAACAATTCACCCGAATGCAACTCTCAATTTCGTATTCATATGGAAACACCATAACTAAAGCAAAGTACATCGACCTGATGCAATTAGTCAAATATATTGATTCAAAATATAGGCCCTTCTACCAAGAACCATTGTAACAAATTGTATCTGAAACAGTATTGTTAATGAATTAGAAAGAGATTTCTCAAACCTTACGTTGTTTTATTCACAAAAGTTATAATCAAATTTTGCCTAATTATTTTATTCTTGGACATATTATACAAAAATAATCGACTCATTAGTCGCGCCGGAAACATCTGAACAAAATCCAAAGTACTCCACTTGAGAAAAAAACTTAATCTTATGTGAAAATAATAATGCGTGAAAAAAAAATTCGATACAGAATCAAAAGATAATGACACTGGTGCGAAAACTATTCAAATTTTTGTTCCGAGCAAAAACGTAACAAATGTCCACTGCGACCTAAGATGGGTCAAATTTTTGCTGCGGGCAAAAACCCGTCAATTTTTCACTGCGAGCAAAAACGAATTGAATACTTGACTCATTTATCTCGCAGTTTTTTTTTCTATACCACCTTTGCTCTGATACTACAGTTGTTCTATTTTTACTCTGAGATTAATTATATATCCCATTTTTGCGCTGAAGAACAGTGTGTCCCGCTTTTGCTTGCCATGTTTTTTCGACTTACTTTTGCTCTCAGCGTGTCATATTTTCCATTCGATTATCACAAAAAATGCCCTCTTTGAACGACACAACATCCAAAAAAAACGCTCCAAACTTTCAGATCTTTTTGGAAAAAATCACAATCGTGGAGTAATTTTGAAAAAGGCACAATTGTGGAGTAATTTAATGAAACGTACTTAAATGAAGCTTATTTTTTCATTGGACTCGCCCATACGTCCGTACGTAAAACTGTACGGCAACGTTGAAAGTTGTTGAGCGGCCCGGAAGTTGCGGCAGTCGCAAGGCGCGGCAAATTCGCTCAAGAGTTATGCCCTCATCGAGCCGAACGGTCGGCATAAGCGTGACATTGAAAAAAAAATTTTAACTAAGAACGACTATTGTTGCACAATTTGGTAGCCTGTAGTCTCAACTTCAATTTGCGACAAGTTTTTTTTGTTAAAAATTGCAAAAATTCACCGATTTATGACAATTTTTCTTGAGGATTGCTCGCTGCGCTACGGCGAACCGCTCCTCCGCAATTGACCCTTTTTTATTTCACATTTTTCTCGAAACTATATTTCATGAAACTGAATAAGTTGTATCTCAAAATCTATTAGTCCGATTCACTTTAAATTCGGACAGAGCATAGTCTATAACATTTTCTATCGTATGACTGGACGATTTTTTCATATGTTTATCCATTTCTCAGTACCAAATGATTCAAGTTTCATTTTTTGGTCGCAAATCGATTTTTTCCCACAGCTCGCCAATTTTATTATTATGCCAAAGGTAAATAATGTTTTTTTTATCTCGAATCGCCCTAGTGGCGTAAACTGCCTACACCGATTGGCCATCCAGCATCACCGACACTTTCTTTCAATAATAATAACTTCATTGTTTATGAATAAATTTCATTTAAAAAAAAACTCAAACTTGGCAAGACCGTATGTCAATTGCGCGTAAAATCACGACCTCGTCATCCCTATGCTCTTGTCGGGAAAACAATTTTGAAAGTCGGCCTGTTTTTTGGGCCCCAAGTCTATGAGGACCGTTTGAATATTAACAAATCCGGCGAAACGACCATTCACAAAAAACCCTCAACTCAAACGTTGATATTTACTCCACATATTATGCCGCTTATGACGAATTTTACTTCGCATCAAGGGTATATATTTAAGAAATTGAAAATGTTTACCTCTTTGGCTACCGTATCCCCCATACGAAAAGTACACGCGTTTAAACATCAACAAAGCTCTCTATGAATAGGCTGATAAATAGCGGCGCGAAGCGAGAAATAAAGAAACTGGACCGAACGTGCTCTCCACAAATTAAGCGCTAACGATAAAACGGCGTATTATACCTAGCAGTTCAAGAAGCGCGTTACGTGGAGAGTTTCCGCGTATTGTTTTTCTGTTTTCTTATACTCGTTTTTTTTTGCTCCCCATCTGCCGCTCGCTACGTCAAGAGTCGATACGATTGCGAGCGCCGCAACGTTATTAATGCCGGGGCCAACACGCGCGACGCGTTCGTGCCCTGCGCTGAGGCGGCCGACGTGGTTGGCGATAGTCGCGCCCTCCCCTTCTGTCCCGCACCCCCGCCATTGTCACCGAGCGTCTTCGCACCGCTTCGACGTCGCGAGCGCTATATACCAGCGTTACGGCTCTGTGTGCGTCTCTCCCTTTCACCGCTGTACACTCTCCGTCTAGTCTACTATACCGCATGGACGAGTAACACCGCAAATCTATAGTAATACACGAGCCTTCCCCGTACGTACCCGTACAAACGCAATGCACACACGCATACAGGTATGTGTGCCTACGTAAAGGAAATATAAACGTCGGAGGCGCGAGGCGCAGCAGCGAGCCGGGAGAAACCCCGCCGGCTGCCTCCACGTGTAGCCGTCCACATTTTTTTATAGCGATCACCGACCTCGTGCAACTCGACGCGCGGTAAGGACGTCGAGTTACATCATTGAGAGTGTACTACCGAAGGTAGTACACGCGCGTGCATTAGAGGAGAGGCGAGTTTTCGTTGGAGGGAAAGGGCTGGTCGAAACGCTCTCATCCTTTTTTTATTCTTCATATTTTCACCAACATTCTTCGGCGATATTTCATTTTTCGATTCCCATTTTTCCTCCGGCAACACTTCTCGATGTTTCTGCGAGCTTTTGCGAGCCGCTCACCCCCTCTTTCCCTAACCCTCGCCACTGCGTAGCGAGTGTGGCACCCCAAAATATTATCGATTGCGGAAAACGGCCCACGGAAGGGTCCGCTCTAACGAGGGGAAATTCGACTGCGCCGTAACGCTACGCGTCTTCGTCCTTCGCCGTATACCTACATCGTTACATACACACACACACACACACACACACACACACACACACACACACACACACTGTTGATCTCTGTTGAGCCCCTCAGGAGGGGCTGGGTAGGGTAAGAAATGAGAGGAAAAGTGCGAGACTTGGTCGTCACCCTTGGGTATCCTTGGGCGCAGAGAAAAAGGGGCAAAACAATGAAAAGTGTGATCGCGTCTCGCGCGGCTGTATATATATCGCGTACTTTTTTCCGAAACGCAACATGTTCCCAAATGGCATTTCCGGCTGCAAAAAGTACGTACGCAGGACGAAAAGAAAGCTGAAACATTTATGAATATTCTCGAATTGACGGGTATAGTTTGAGTTTCGAACAAGAATAAAGAATATTTACTGTAACAAAGGTTTGACGCTTCTAATGCCGAGCGGCTGTCACGGCTTTTGGCGGGGTCACGTATTTCTAAACACACGAGAGCTGTCAGATTTCGCCTTCGAAATTTCCCCTGCCGCAAGCCCCCACTCCACGGCGGCCCGCCCGCGAGTCGTTGACACTCTCGGTGGGCCCCGAAAAGTTTCTCCTACGCGCTCGTCGCGCAGCTCGACGAACGCACGAAATCATCGCTCCTCAACTATTCTACAAGGCTATACGTAATACACAGATTAGATGTTCTCTAGGCAGACTTACCCGTAGCACTGAGAAAAAATCCACCGTGCGTCTTCGCATAAGACGAAATTTTAGTCGATCGCAGCTCGCCGTTCACTCTCACTCTTTCTTCCTCTCTCTCTCTCTCTCTCTCTCTCTCTCTTTCTTTCTTTCGTCTTTTCTACCGGTGTCAATGTCGCGTTCCTTGCCGGCGACGTAGATTCTCGTTTTCTTCGCGTTCCCTCGAACGTCAACTTTTTTCGCGCACTGTGTCACGAATTTCAAAAAAACATACGCGGCGGATATATCGGTAAGGATTAAACGCGAACACGATCGGATCGTCGCACTTACCGAACCGCAAAGACCTCTTGTCGCCTTTGTAGAAAATATTTACGCGTCTACGGATTGTAGCGAATGTAAAAAACGGGTAAAAATTCACTGTCTAAGAAAACGCGTAGTTCTTTTGTACCGAAATCACGATTGATTAGGCGATACATATATGTGTTAATATGTATGTATGTATGTGTATAGTAGGTTATGAGACTCGAGCGAGTCGTGTTGAGTGGATGAGAGCTGTTTTGTTTCTGATGGTTCGAGTCACGAAAACGAGGAAAACCAAAGGACCCGCCTCGGGATGACCAATCATACCGTGCAATGTTTACCTCCTACTCTTTCTCTCTCTGTCCTTATCGCGCGCGCAGGAACGACGACGCACTACGTTACAGCGCAGACCCGTCAGATATATATATATATATATATATATATACCGCGATGATATTCACACGTATATACGAGCTCGTGCACACCGCGATGTCCCGAGGAGCGTCGAACACAGCCGAAGCGCTCCTCTCCCTTCCACTTTACTTGCGCTCTCGCTCGGTCTCTGTCTAACCATCGCTTGGTTCCACTGGCCGCGAAAAACGAGCTGGTGCGCGGGGTTCAACTGCCCCCCGGCGCCCCGCTCCGCTGCCGCACGCCCCACTCCGCGCGTTCTCCACGAGGCAGTGGCGGCGGTGGCGGCCGCCCTAAAATTGTAGGTCGTCGCCGTTGCCTTTGGAGCGAGTTGCTCGCAGCACGTGGAGGCTGCCGGCGGGGTTGCTGCCGTCGAGACTCGCGCGTGCGGCCGCTCGTCGACGCGCATCGGTCTCGGGAGGGAAGAACGCGAGCGAGAAGGAGATTACGAGTCGCGCGTGCGAGAGAGAAGGTATGAGGCGCGGGGTCGCACGAGTGAGAGAGACGGATGGCGCGTTCCGTCCATCGCAGTCAACCTATGTCGTTTCCTTCGGCAAGTATAGCTATGTATAGACGCTAGAGCGCGAGACAACACCCGAGAGCAACAGAGAGAGAGAGAGAGAGAAAGCGCGATACACTCTTTCGGATATTCGACCTACACACTCCTATGTTACGTTGCTCTCTACGAGTCAAAACGGCAGATCCAGCCCATTTGACTGTACAGGCTCGACGCTCCTTTGTTACTCAGTCGGTACGCTTCTACGATGTAGTGTATATAGAATGTGACACACGCGCACACACACACCGATGAAGAAGGCCCTACGGAACGAGCGAGAGAAAGAGTGTAAAGGACGCGGTGACCTGCGGGCTGGTGCCTTTGACGCGTGCATTCACACACATTCGACTCTATTCCGAAACACACACACACACACACACGCACGCACGCACGCACGCACACATTCACGACATACAACGCGTGTGAAAGCTCCGGGTATCCGCGCGTATACGTGTTGAACTATGCGTGTATGCGTGTGCGAGGGTTGCTCGCCACGAGTGTAAAAAAGAGGCCGCTTTCGAGATACGACACGTAAATGTTATATGATATACAGTGTTCTAAAACTGATGATCAATAATGCAAAGATTGATTCATTGTCAGTACAAAGGTTCGAGACGAAAAGTCTTGGGAAATTTTTGGGTCAGTTAAAATCCTGGCAAGTTATTAATTGAGAAACGTCGAGAACAGTCAGAGAACAGTCAGAGCCACACGTGGCTCCGCCCACCGACATACTCCTAGTCATTGCGCTCGTCTAATTGGTCGAACTTGAATGATCAATAACTCGTCAGAGTTTCATCTGATCTGAAAACAACTCAAGACTTTTCGATCGAGAATTTCGTCGCGGATCGACCTACGAATTATTGATCATCAGTTCTGAGACAACCTGTATAATTGTGTGCGTGTGCGTGTGTATATGTATAAACGATAAGCGTGTGCGTACGTGCGTCGCCTTAGCGGTGCGGCGGTAGGCCAGCTAGTCATTGATGATCTAGCTTTCTCTCTCTCTCTCTCTCTCTCCCCCGCCCCTCTATCTCTCTCTCTCGCCCGCTAGAACACCGGCGCGTGTACGTCCTTTCGTCGTCCTCTTCGTCGCTTTTTTCCCCACTTCCGTGTTCTCTTCTCATCCCTCCCTATTCGGCACTAATGGACCAGTGTTTTTTCATCGGGAGGGTTTTTCCAGCGTTTTTCCAAAACGTCATCGACCTACGTAATGCCCCCTGCCAGCTTACCAGAAAAAGACAAGAAAAAACAACGAAGACAGCGATGTACCGATGTACGGGCATGCAGCCCGAGGAACTGACGTAACAACTACATACTGTCGTTAAATATATTTTGTTTTGTACGACATACAGTTATTTATCTACTTATGCTCCGCTCCTCCCGCCCGCCGTTCTCCGTGCGTCAGAGATACTTTGCGGGGATACGTAATACCAATTTGTGAAATACTCGCCGCGAGAGAATCCCCCGAGCAATAATATACACGCGCCCCGGGCAATCAGTATCGCGTTGAGCCTCTCGGACTGTCTACACACGCGGTAGTTACATACACGCACACACATACGCATAGAATACGCGGCTCTGGAACTTGGCTGACTGTTCTCCCACCCACGATCTTTCTCCTGTCTTTCGCTTTCACCTCGCGCACCTCGCCGAGCTTACCCCCCTCATTCGCAGTGTCGACCCCTTTACACCAGCCAGGATTCGCACACACGAACGCACACTTTTCGTTTGCCACGGTCTCTCTCGCTCGCTCGGGTCCTCGCACCACTTCACATACATCGATGCCACGCGCGCCGTCCGACTCACACCTGCGACGATACACAAGCATCTCTCCTGCCCCGCGACCCATCTTTATTCTTTTTTCTTCCTCTTCTTCGCGCTCGTCTCTCTCTCTCTCTCTCTCTCTCTCTCTCTCTCTCTCTCTCTCTCTCTCTCTCTCTCTCTCTCTCTCCTCCCTCGTTTTCTCGACCCTCTGGCGCGTTTTTGGGTTGCGCGTTACGACAAACAAAAGCCGCGTCTCCTATATCTTCTTACGCACACGCGCACACACACGCATACATTGATACACGTTGTAATATGGTATATATTCATTCGTAGGATTCATGTTGATTTTCATGGAAATTAAATTAGCGTTCGGGCAATGAGTGGGAGATCTTGATCATTCTCCGTTTCTTAAGGGGTTAGGCTACTGGATGTCTCCAAAACTGGGCTTCAAAAAGAAAAAATTGAAGGATAAGTAAGGCGATTGGAAAATCATTTGGACATTTATTTGTATGGTACAATAAAAAAGTTGTTTACCAAATTTAATAAAAAAATATTAATAACCAAAGAAGTCACAAACAATCTCGTCAAGGACCTTTGAACGTGAGAGGTTGAACGGTGTACTTGGTTTTGCCCACCCCATTGATTTGAAACGAAGAAAACCATTTTTTTTCTTCTTAAAATGCATAATATTATCTCAAATTTGAACGAGCTTTTTTGTTATCGTATTTCAATCAAAAAAAAATATTTGAATTTATTTTCGCGGAAAAATAACATCATTATCGTTAACAACTAACGAAAAAATGTTAAGAAGATGAACGTCGCTCAAGGCTAAAGTACTATGACACTGAACAAGTGTATCAAATTTTTAATCAAACGCGTTTAAAGTTTTACCAGCAGTTCTATCTATATAATCATTAGTTTACCTTCGATCTGCGATTCCAGCTCCGTATATTGGACCTTCCTCTTAAATTTGAGTTGCCTCAAGCGATGGACGTTTTGTTGAAATTTTCACAGTAGCCTAACCCCACAATATTGTAGCGAATATTTGTATCGCATTTGAAATTTATAGGGACGATTTTTTATTTCTTCAATGAAACGGTCGTTGTCTTCCCGATCGTTGTTATTGCCATTATTGTTAATAATAATAATAATAATAATAATAATAGAATGTAATTATAGTATTTTCATATTGCCGCAGCATTTTCAGTTTTCATAATTATAATTATTGTTATACCATTATTATTATTGTTTTATTCCAGCTTCGTGGCGTAATTCTAGCGTATCACAATGTTCACCATAATAATAATACCAATAACAATAATAATAATAATAATAAACAAAAACTGCCTTCTAGTATAGGAGCTAGAAAGAATTTGGCAAAAAGTCAAGGCAAAGGCTCTCCGTGTCAAGTTCATGAACAATATACAATTATTGCAATTACCTACGCACATACATAGAGGGTTGCACAGAGAGGGCTGATCTTGAAGGGTGCATCGTGGGAAAGCAACGGACATTAATTTTGTTTCTCGATTGCCGAGAAACAAAATTTTTTTTGGCGGTTTGAGCCTACAAAAATCACTCAAAAGTCTTCCAAATTCTGTATAAAAATCTACGCTGTAAATTGGCAAGAAAATGTTTTTAATAATAATGAAAATAACGAAATAAACGAGAAAAAAGCAATTTCGTTGCATTACAACGATTCGAACTTTGAGATCGTCAAAAAGTGGATATTCCTAAACCCGCACAAACATTGTTCGGACATTCCTGAAACAATAATTGAAATACTGACGGGTATGGGTAAGCTTGAAATCAAGACAATACGTTTTTTTTTGTTGCACAGTTTTACAGCTTAGGATTTTAACTTGAATTTTCAACGATTTTGTAAAAATAGACAAAATTGCCCGAGATATGAGAATTTTTGTGGAGGATCAGATCGACTACTGCACTACGGCCAAGTTTATTCTTTTGCGTTTTTCTCAAAACTATGTTTTTTGAAACGGTGTAATCCGTATCTCGATATCTATTCGTCCGATTCGCTTCGGATTCAGATAGAGCACAGTGTACAACCTTTTCCTATCATGTGACCGTATGCTTTTTTTTCTACAGCTTGCTCCTTTCGTAAGTTTCTAAATTTCGAAAAAGTATCCAGTCGTACGAAAGTTCGGTTATTGAACGAAAAATACATTTTTTTTTCTTCATTTTCGCTCATCCTCGTTGCCAGAACCACCTCCAACGATTGGCCATGCATTATTACTTCTTTTTTTCTCAATATTAATTAATATTACATTTTTAAATCGACTATGTATCGATTGTGTATAAAACTCCGTACCCCCGTAAAACATCATACCATTGTCAGAAAAAAAATTCGAGTATCGACCTGCCATTTGGGCCTCAAGTTTACAGATCAGGAAGTATAAAAATGTAACATGAAATAAAAATACTAGCAATCTTATTATTACTATTTTCAATATAATCATCATTCATATTATATTGCAGGACAGTTATTGTTGTTATCAATTGTCGTTGGCGCGATTAGCATTATTATCATCATTTTATAGTCAATTCTTGACTTATAATTCTGGTTTGTATCAATTTTTACGATGCTTACAAGTGCCCGTGCTTTATGACTTTTCAGTATTTTAGCAGGTGACGATTTATATTATTTTTCACTCGCTTATCGTTTCTTATTTACCGAGGCACTCGTATATATCTGCGCAAGTGAGCGAGGAGGGAGGGAGGGAGGGAAAATCTTTAGTGTAGTGCGTTTGCCCGAATCAAAATTCTCGGAAATTGTGTTGTTTCTCTTCCCTCCCGCCCCTCCCCCCCTCTCTCTCTCTCTCGCCCTCCCCGTACACGCGAATAAAATAGCATCTATTTTAAAAATTATACTCGGAAGACCCTGAGCTGGATAATGAGACTTGTTTACAATACGTACAATATCCCGTTGATATTTTTTTCGGGCAACGGCTCTTCGTACCCACAATCGACACTTTCGCGTGGTCGCCTGCGCGTGCGCACATAATATCAATGCAAAGAGAATCTCTCAGGCTCGGGAATCCGAACATGCAGAATGAAAGGTCCAAAAGATAAATGGGCCGCGCGGCGAAATGTCGATGAAGACGGATTCTCGATTGTTTGGCGAGTCTTGGGTCAATTTTTCGCGCACATCTCCGCAATTCAGCCCGAATAAAGCAACAAAGGCCCTCGTCGCGCGAAAAATATTTTGCGAACAAGCATGTATTACGTAGCGAGGGGGAGACAAAAAAAGCAAGAAAAACAAAGACCGAGTACACGCGTATCGAAAATGATAATGACATTGTTACGAGTGACGTGCCACGACCTCGTCGAGCATATAACATCGTAGAGAGCGTGCAAATTTCGAAGGCCAAAAAACGCTTTTTTTTCCCAGCTCTCTCACTTGCTCCGAGCCATTTTTGACAAGTGTCTTCTAATATATACGTGTATGTGCGAGAAGAGGGAGAAGGAGAGAGAGAGAAGAAGAGAGAGAGAGAGAGAGGGGGGCAGGGAGAGAGAGAGACCCGTCGAGTCGCCGTTGGTAGGAACTAAACCGAAACCCCTCAGGCACCAACATGACACATACACGGCGTACAAGCACACGCAGAGCAATGACCCAGTGCGTACGCTGCACGTGTAGAGCGTCGAAACCACGACGACCGCCTCCTCGCTGCTCTTGGACGTTAAGCGCGCCCTCTGCTACCTCCGCTACTCCCTGCCGCGGCGCCATGCGTTCCACGCGCTCGCTCTGCGGCCACGAGAGTAAGTTCGGGGGCCATTGGACGCGCTCCTGCCTTATACTCTCCGAGAAACCTGTTCGCGTTTCTTTGCCTCCGTCGTCCATACGTGTGTGCTGCCTCGACATGTACCTACCGCCGATCTCGGGCACGGCTTCGATACTCCCCTGTGTCACATAACACACACACACGCACGTACAAATACCATGTCAAACGACGACACCAGCGCGCTTTTATAAATTTATCGAATAAATAATGAATGATGCCTGGACGCTTTTAGTACGTTTCTCTCGATAAAAATCTGATTGCAACCATAGAGTACAATTTCACGTATATGCGGGTGTACATAACAATTAAATGTGTTGCAGATAGCAAGAGACAGACATATTTTTATTTGCACAGTTCCAACGTATACCCTTGCGGCTTTTTACCTACTACCCTTCCCAATTGGACCCTTCCCTATCACTCCCTAGCTGCACTTTGCCAATCTAGCATAACTTCCGTTGCGGACACAGCCGTCTTGAGCTACACTATATTACTTTTGCCGAGGATTTACGGGGAAACTGAGGAAAATCCCTACCAGTTTACACGGCCCCGTATTTGTATGATTTTCTCGTGCACAGACCTTTAAGTCAAGTATCTACACCAAGCTCTCAGAAGTATTGGCCTGCCGTTCACTGGTTGATGCGCTAGCCGGGGCATGGCTAAGCGGTCACCGCTCCGAGTATCGGCCATGCACGACGCAACTTAACTCGAAGTATCGCCGTGCCGGAGCCCGATCGCCTATCCACCAGTGTCGCTTTACACATAAATATGTGTGTGTATATCCATATTATCAGATGAATACATTAACTGGTTTCGCATTGAAATTCTATCGACAGCAAAAGTATCCCCTCAATTCGATTTTTTTCTGTTTTAGTAGGATTTTGTGGAACATCTTACATCAGTTACTAGAAGGGTCCTCTACCTCACTATGTGGCATTCTCATCCACCAAATCCCCCCCCCCCCTTAATAGCAATTGATTTAGTCAAGGCGTTACGCCTAGTTTGTGGCCGGAAAAAAGAATAATTTTTGTGAATTTCTGCCGGGATAAAATGTGCAGGTTAAACATTTTTCACACTAAATAGAATGGTTTTAAGTACCTTTTGCAATGTCTGTATCGACAAATATTTACAAATGCGGTAGTTACAATGGTTTGGCAGAGCGCTATTTGAAAAACGTCCTTCGCGGTGACCACTGCTGCTGCTCGGAAACAAGTAATGTAAAATTAAAAAACCAAACGCATTTGCTTTTTGCATAAAATAATGTAGTAGTTGGACGAAGGTTTTAATAAAATATTGTTTTTTTTTTAAATAGCTGCAGTCTTGAGTGAAAGTATAGATTTTCGGTTAAAGAAACGCTCTATTTTCATTCATAAGAAAAACCTACGTATGGAAAAAAAATCTTCATGGAAACGCTGCTTTTTGATAGGTAAAAGAAGCTTATGAAATTTGACGTCGATTATTGCAGTGATTTTTGAAATACCGTGGTCACCGATTTTCAAAAAGGCACTTTGAAGAAAACGTGTTTAAAGTATTACCCGCCCTGGTGTCTATATCTGCTTCGGCCAGGTCGCGGAACCTACCATAAATCCCTAAAACGGCCACATTTTTTAACGGATCGACACGAAGTTTTAAGAGAATATTTTCAAAAGTTATATTGTGAGAATCCGTCGAAATCCAAAAATGATATTTTCAAAAATTTTAACGATCTGTAACCAATTTTTCGAAAAACTCAACAATTACATCCAGTGCATTCCATGCAGCTTTATAATATTTCGAAATAGAGATTTACGGATTTACAGACAAAGTACGGCTCATAACTTGTACATTTTTGCATATTGCTTGATTCGGTCTTTTGTTGGAAGTATTTTTTTCATTTCTATGCAAAAAATTACACAAATACTTTTCTTGCTCGGTTTGTTCATTTCTTTGTTTGTCGTTTGTTTTTTTTTCTTCTAAATACACTGAGAAAAGAAAATCGTTGAATGTGCAAAATGCATTTTGTTGTCTCGAAATTTTGTTGTTTTAACAGTTTCTCACGCATGCTGAATAAACTACAGTTCGCACCACTAAAACTATCAGTTAGATTGACAAAACGTGTTTTATGCTAATCAAATATCAATTTGAACGTGTTTAAAGATACATTTTGTTAAATCAACTGAATTTTGGATGGATGAGCGATTTTTTCTTTTCAGTGTATGATCTTCGTTATAATTGTTTATTGCAATTGAAGTACATAGCGTAATGCCCATTAGTTTCAATTCTATCGCAAACTTCGAGCTGTGCTTGTTTGAGACATTCGTCGAAAGAGTTTCGGTAGTTCTCGAGTTATAAACGAACGAATGTTCGATCCCTGCAGTTGTATTGTATGTAGAGATAAGATGGATTTGCCGAAATCGTACCCCGTGACGACTTGTTGTTTCCAACATCTTGAAGAGGAAACATAAACGATTAGTGTTGTTATCAATACCCACGTACCTGGGAACCCATTTGTCTTTATCAAATAACACGAACTCAAAATTGATACATCCATGGAACACGCATTTCGTATGCGTATTTTTTAAAAATATTCCAGACATAAGATTGAAAAATGTATTTCTCGATAGGGTAAACCGACCAGTGAATGGACGAATAACGACATTGTAGGACTCAGATGGACTGTAAAATGGAAATATTATCAAGACGATTTTTTCAATGGCTATACTTACCGTAAGCTTTCCTCTGATAGAAGGAAAAAATATTCGATGTAATTGCAACAAATAATATTAAAGGAATTGATAGATAATAGCGAAATGACTAAATCGCCAGTGAATGAACGAAATGATCAGTAAATGAAGGCCCAACCGCCAGTAAATGGACGTTCCGCGTAGACAAACGCTGTCAAGCAAAACGATTTTTTTTTCATTCAATGATGGATTCGGAGATCACTGTGTTGCACAATAATCATAATATTCTTATAGATATGAGTATTATATTCGTTATCACGATTTCGTAGAAAGTAACAAGGCTTTCTTGCATTTACATTCTCAAAAAAACCCACCGAAGTTTGTTTTGACAGAGAAATAAAAAATTAAGTTGTGGCAAAATAAAAAAAACGCATGAATTGATTCTATGACAACGTTTAATGAAATGTACATGTCATATCTCAACAATAATTAATTCAGCAATTTTCAGCAGATAAGCTAAATTTTTTACTCTACGATGAGAATAATCCGAACAGAGCCCATTGCATATGTCCATTAATTGGAAAGAGGTTAGAATACACCACCAATGACTAAACGTGTCTAATTCCGAACTATTAATACGAATTTTATTTTAAAAAGTTGCCAAAAATCAGAGATTGATTCTTTCTCAAGTAATGATAGTAATACTTAGCCTCAAAACTTATAAAAACTATTGTTTTCGCGTTTCGAACACCTACTGTGCACAGCCGTATCGTAACTGATAAGTTGCGCGGTGTGCAAGTACCACAAACTAGAAAAATTCAGTGTAGCGCCAAATTCAATATTAAACTGATAATGAGAAATCGGTTTTAACAATAGCTGTGATTTCTTTGCTAAATTATAATGACCTGATTTCTTATCGACAATTCATATGCTTTACTGAATTTGAATATAAATCAGCTGTTGTCCATTCACTGGTCGATTTACCGTATGAAACAGTTGTATTTTTTTTTTATTGCTTAGCTCTATAGCCTAGTGTCTCAACTTTAATATGCAACAAACATGTAAAAATTCAAAAAAAATCACCGAGTTATGACGCCTTATATGTAGGGCCCATTGCACTACGGCAAACCGCCCCGTTATAATTTTTTTAACGGTTTTCTCAAATTTTTTTAATGAAACGTTACAAGTCGTATCTCAAAATCTATTCGAAGAATTCACGTCAAATTCGGACAGAGAATAGCTTATAACATATTCTATGGTATTACCGAATGCATTTTTGACATGTTTCTGTCCATTTGTTAATAACAAATTATTCAAGTTGTTTTTATTTCTCGAAAATCGAACTTTTTTTACAGCCTGCGATTTTCGTAATGTGGAACATTTTTAAAGAGTATCCGATGTACCGGAAGTTCTATTATCATAGTAAAAGTACCGTTTTTTCCTGGTTTTATTTAAGATTATCCCAATTGCCAGAACCACCTACACCGAATGCAGCAACGGCCACGCTCTGTTTTACATTATAGTTCATTTGTTTGTCAATATGTGTCAATAAAAAAGAACTCAAACTTGGCTAGACTGTGTATCAATTGTTTGCAAACTCCCAACCTCGTCATTCCAATACTCTGATGAGAAAAAAACATGATAAAAATCCTTCTGTTTGGGCCTGAAGGTTATGGCGACCCGTTGATGTGCCTACACCACGCTCTCACATAAAGATCTCGAAACGCAGGCGAATTTCCGTGGTCGCTGGGTGTCCTGCTTCCCTGGTCCCTCAACCTGCCGCGTCCATGATTGCTAAACGTCACGTGGACGCGCCAGATTAAGGGGTCAGGGGCCGCAGGGCACGAACCAGGAAAGGTTGCGAGGTCGATCTTTTCGATTTCGATTAAATTTGGCACGCTTGTAGAATGGGTAAAGTAGGCGACACGTATTTTTTTATATCTGCGGAACCCGATTTTTAAGGGGTGAAACGCACCCTCGAACATAGGGGTGTTTTTCGTTTTTCGTCGATAACGTTATCGTCATCAGCTCCAATGTATAATACACGAAAAAATGAACAATGTTGCAATTTGATTTTTTTTCCATATCTCGTACCGTTAAAACTTTATCGACGAAAAACGAAAAACACTCCAATGTTATAGGGTGCGTTTCAACCCTTAAAAATTGGGTTCCGCAGATATAAAAAATACGTGTCGCCTATTTTTACCCATTCTACAAGGATGCCAAATTTCATCGAAATCGGTGAGATCGACCTCGCAACCTTTCCTTGTAAGCGAGCTGCTCCCCCCCCCCCCCCCCCCCCGCCCATCGTCCTTTCCAGACCTGTATGTAAGACCGTGGCCGACACAATAGCAAGTCTACCTCAAATAACCGTACTATGATTCTTGAATAATACGTACCTACCGGCACGAATTGGTCACGATTTTCGAACGGCAAGTATCACAACGGGATACAGAAACGCACTTGTTGTGGTTTTCAAAACGTATCCCATCCTTTAAAACAAACAACTACTTTTCTGTACGTATTGATTGAAAATACAATTGATCTTTGTACTTTAAAACATCATCCTTCAAAACAAACAACTACTTTTAACCGTATCTACATATATCGATCGAAAACAAAATTGTGTAACGCGGATTACGACATCGTATGTTACCAAAGTGACCAAAATCATCCATAAGAAATGATAAAATATTTGACTTCAAGTATTGTGTAAAGCATCACGGTAGCGGGTATTTTTGTAATTCCCGCTACACTACCGGGTTGACAATAGTAGTTTTATTGGCTTTCAACGTCACCGGGGAATGCCCGACGTGCGAAACACGATCTTACCACAATTTGGCAAATTCAATATACATAGACATATTTACGAATAAATGAAAGGAGCACATAGGATCTCGCCACGATTCGATGATATTATTGTTGCGCAGCGATCTTTTATTCGATCCTCGATGAAGCCGTGTTCCGTTGCAATTACGCGCTGACCTTTCATTGGCCTTTCCTTGGATTCGCCCTTATACCCCCCGCCCGCTCGGTAAAAAATCATACGGATGTATCCTGCGATACGCCGTGCGCCTCTCGAATGTGTACGGGAATCCGGAGAATGGCCCTATTTTTCTTTCCTTCTCCTTCCTTTTGTCCCTACCCTCGTAACCACGCACCAAGTCGCTGTAGGATGGCGAGGGCGAGGGTGCCACGACCAAGGGATCGATCTTTCGTACGCTTTTTTTTCGCCGGCACTATTGGCTATATATCAAGATAGGCGTAATGAAGTAGAGAAGGTTGGAGAGGAGAGTAGCGCGCGTGTAAGCATGGCCCTGCACTTGCCTCTATTTATTAATTCCCAAAACTTTCTCAACCTCTAATTTGTTCACTTTTTTAAAACCCTTTTATCTTTCGATATTTTATTTTGAGCCCCATAGTTTGCGAATTATAGCGCTCTTTCTAAGAACCATCCCACCTTGTAGGGCGCTAAATGAGCTTCGGAGAAATTCCTATTTCCATTTCGCACAAAACAACATGCAAGCTTATGAGGGTTGAAAAGTAGCAAAAAGAGACAACCCTGATCAAGGACGCTCGTGAGTTGAAAACGTTGACGAGAATAAGAAGAAGAAAAATGCAAGGTCGTTCGTTTTTTTATCATTCGGATTCTATTCCGAATTGTTTTGTGCGTTGTTTGTTTGAATAATAGATCCGATTTTTTTGTCTACAAGCCCGTAACGAAGAACGTCGATATATAGTTGAGGACTTCTGGCTACGTTAACAATTACGAAAATAGCGACCTGTAGAAGAAAAAAAACTTTGAAGTTCCACTAAAAAATCCACCCCTAATATTTTTTTTATTAACAGATGGGCAAACGTGTGTAAACAATCATCGGGTCATACGACAGAAAATATTATAAACCATGCTCTATCCAAGTTAAAGCGAATCGGACAAATAGATTTTGAGATCGACCTAGATAGTTCTATAAAACATACTTCCGAGAAAAACGGCAAAGAAAAAAAGGCAAATCGCAGTGGGGCGATCCACCGTAACGCAGTGGGCGATCCGACATTTCACAAAAATCGTCATAACTCGCTCAATTTTTGGAATGTTTTTACCATATCTTTGTCGCAAAGTAACGTTAAGCTCCTAACAGATGAAACTAAGCAACGGAATAACGTATTTGTTTCAAATTTCATGCTTATGCAAACCCCTTAAAAGCCACTGAATACGATTTTCGCGAGACAGTTCGATTGAATGATTCTTTTATACTGTCTCTAAAGCACTGCAGTGCCGGATTGCGCCTTTTCGTTCTCTAGTATAATTGAAATCGTCGTTTTTAGGGCGTCGAATGGGGCTAATCACGTGGTAATATTTTCACACACATACACACATTTATATTTTCCTGAGGTCCAACGTATATCCTTGCGGATTTTTACGTGTTATCCTTCCCAATTGAACCCTTCCACTTCACTTGCTGTTCGCACTTCGCTAATCTAACCTAACGTTCCGTTGCGTCCACAGCCATCCTAAGCGTGTACTACAAAATCATCCCGCATTTGCCGAGGATACTGTGGGAAACCGTAGGAAACTGTTGAAAACCCGTATTCTTCTGATTCTCTCGTGCACAGACGTTTTGCTCAAGTATCTACACCAAGATCACAGAAGTATTGACCTTCCTCTCGTTGGCTGATGCGCTAGCCGGTGCACGGCTAAGCGGTCAACGCTCCGGGTATTAGCCATGCACAACGTTGCTTAACACGGAGTGTCGCCGGAGCCGAACCCTGACCGTTCGTCCTGATCCAACAGTGTCGGGATTTAAAAAAATATATTTCATGAACAGTTTTTTTTCGCAAGTAAAGCGTTAACAAAAATTCATGACATTAAACAAAAATTGGGAAACCTATGTAAAATTCGGTTGTGCAATAAACGTTGCGGTGTAGACCTTATTTGGCGCTTGAATGTTTTTTCATTCTGTTAACATTTTTTGTTAAAGCAACAATGGAAAAAATGCCATTTTTTATCACCTCAATATACAGTATGTATACTCACTAGAAGTTAGTCACTCGAAAACACCCATAGTGATTTTAAACGAAAACGTCAGAGACAATATTTGAATTTGATTTGTCAATGTCTACATTTTGGTAGCATGAGATTTTTTTTCAAGTGGCGTTATCAACCTCATTTCAAGGTCAGCTTGAAACCCATTTTGTTATTGGCCTCAAATGTAAGCACAAACCCAAACAAAGCCAATAGCGTAAGATATTATCACATTAGGGTGACCTGCAAATACCAAAATAATTGCAATGGAAAAGCAAAATTGCAAAAATTGGCATCATTCAGAAATCGTGTCGTAAAATATATCGCGGTTATTGAACAAATTTTCGAACATGCCACCCGATATAAACACCACTGACATCTCAAACCACCGCCTGCTTTTTTCCTTGCCCTGCTTCAATTAACGTTTTACAATTTTTTTTGTATTTCAAGGTCATCCCAAGGTTATAATAATGTAGGACATGGGTTTCCCTTTTTCAAAAAATGGAGGTGAGCTTGAAAGCTGGTCGAGACCTACACTTGAAACAAATCTGAGGCTACCAAAATGTAGACATTGACGAACAATCCAAACTTTGCCTAGGACTTTTTCGTCTGAATTCAATATTTATAGGTGTTTTCGAGCGACTAACTTTAAGGGAACCATCCTGTATATCTTTCATTATAATGCACTTTATACTCATGTGGAGTATAAAAGTTTAAATAGTAATAATAAAAATAACATATAACTAAGAAACGTGCGTCGAGATCGCAGTCAATGTTGCTCGGCAACTCGGCGGATGGAGAGAAAGTGGATGTCCGCGAAGTAGGCGCAAGCGGCGCTCCGATCGCTAACGAGTGAGGCATTCAGTGGCGGTAGGGATGATCGGCGCTCGATGTTCCGCTCCGGGGGGGGGGGGGGGGGGGGATAAGAGCAGTTGCCGAAACACGGCGGGATCAGATATACAATAGAGTAGTAGAAGAGCTGCGGATGTAGTAGAAACGTCAGGCGGCGGTAGGGGAAGGTGGTGCGAAGATTGCGTAAAGTGGGGAATCACGAGCTGAGACTGTGGAGAGAAAGAGAGAGAGAGAGAGAGAGAGAGAGAGAGCCTGGTGCGTGCTGTGTCTCGTATTTTCTCTCTTTGTCCTTCTCGCCCTGTTTTTCTCATCCTCGCTCACTCTCGTTCGGGCTTCGTCGTACCTTGACCAATCTCAACGCGACTTGTTTTAAGCTATGCCGCAACGACCTTAGAACTCGTTGCTTGCTGCTGCTGCTGCAATCGCTCGATTGGATCTCTCATTCTTTTGCTCTCTGTCTCTCTCTCTCTCTCTCTCTCTCTTTTTCTCTCTCCTGTTCTCTCTTTGTCTCATTCTCAAGACACGTATGCAAGGAACACGAAAAAATTCAAATGGCAATGACCAACCGAACAGTGGGAAAGAGAGGGCGAGAGAGAGAGAGAGAGAGAGATTAACCGCGTATCGCACATAGTGTGTGCATACGTTATGACGTACACACAGCGTCCGAGAACGCCGAGACTGATGCGGGTGACGAAGCCGGCGATAAAATAATCCGTATTTCCGATTTCCCCCGACTATACACGCTGGTCCTTTTTTTCTCAGTATATAACGAGCGAAAGCGCTCCATTAGGGAATTCATTCCAGCGCTATGAGGTCGGGTATTGCGATCCTGCTGGTAAATTTCGGGGATGTACTAGGGATGTCGGAAGGGCTGAAAAGTATCGATATATGTCGTAACGGTATTTTTAAAAAATATCGATATTGATATCGATATATCGAAAAGAATACATTGATATATCGATATATCGGTAAGATTTTGTACAATACTAGCGAAATCTAGTCCGTTTTATAAAACAGATTGTGTTATCTCCGCCTAGTTCAATACCAATAAACACCAAACGACGGATGGCATCCTTTCAGACAATCATGGTAGTGATCTAAAGTTTTATATAAATAATATCCAGTTTTTTAAAACACTTCCATACCACACTGGACATGACTGCGCAAAACAAAACACTTGTTACTTGTGGATTCTGCAATCACGATTGACGAGTTGTGCTTGCGTTGCGTTGAATCATAGAACATATATTACATGGATGAACAGGTTCCGTGTTGATAGTTGGCACAGAAAATGTAGTATATAATTTCGCCGGTAGCCTGCGCGGCGACGTATCAGTGTGCCACACACAATCAAAGAACATATATTCTTTGGATGATTCATGCACATTGATACAGGCAGCGCTTTAGGTGGCTGGGGTGATAACTAAGCATCACCCCAAGAAATCGTCACAGCGCTCCCATAAGGCCTGCACTTAGTGTACTTCTATGTAATATATGTTCTTTGGTTGAATCGTTGATGCATGCGTGATTGAGGCTCAGATTATATAGATAATGTCTAAGTTTGAGGTTAGTTTTTTTTATGCCAGTCACAGAGTAATTTTTAACGTGGCTAAAGTCACATACTCACAAATTACTGTGCCACCAGTGCCACCAACTTGTCTGTCCAATTGGCAGCATCGCTAGTGGAGAGTTTATATACATACACGGGTCGGAGCAGACTTAGTTCCAGTTTTGTCCACTTGAACAGATAAGTTTATGGCAGTATAGTCAGTGGTGACAACGGGGTCGGTGTTCCTATTGGAAAAAATATCGTTTTTTATACGTTTTCGATATTTGATATTGTATATCGATATATCGATATATCGAAATACAATATATCGCCTGAAAATATCGATACATCGAACAAAAAATATCGATATATCGATACATCGATATTTTTGTGCCAATCCTAGGATGTACATTCACTTGAGTTTGTACCCGGAGATGTGTGGAAGTCGTACCGAATTGTTACGATGGCAAAAATTAGACGCATTGGTGATTCGTTCGCTATAAACGAGTATGCGAAATTCAGGATCGATCGACTAACGCGTTTAAGAATTATTACACTTTCGGTGTGCGGTAGTATTGCGTGCGTTTTCACGGGTCGTTGTTCTACTCGCGGGTATAATGAGAAAATAAGGTGTAATGAAGAAAAGGATAGGAAATGTTTTATCGTGGCGATAGTGTTGATAGGAAAGAAACTTATCGGAAAATGTCACAATCCTTCATTAAACAGTTGTTGAGTAATCGATGGACTGCGGAAGCTTAGGGCCCAAAAAACAGCTGAACTTTCAAGATTTTTTTCTGATCTGAGTATCGGAACGATGAGGTCGGGATTTTATCCACAATTGATGCATAATCTTGTCAAGTTTGAGTTGTTTTTTATTGAAAAATATTGATAAACAATGAAGTTATTATTATTGTTTGGAGAAAGTTCCGCTGTTACTGCATGAGCAATCGGTGTAGGTGGCTCTGGGGATTAGGGTATTTCGAAATGTGTGATAAATAACGTACTTTTCGTATAATAATAAGACTTTCGTATGGCCGGATACGCCATGGGAATATTGAAAAATCCGAAATTGGCAAACTGTAAAAAAGAAGCTCGATTTTCGACAACAAAAAACACCCTTAATAATTTGTTGTCAATAAATTAATAAACATATCACAAAATCTGTCCGAATTCTAAAGGAATCTAAAGAATAGATTTTCAGATACGACTTTTACCGTTTCGTCAAGAAAAACGTAAAAGAAAAGAGGGTAAATCGTAACGTGGCCGTTCGCCGTAGCACAATGAACGATCCGATCCTTCATAAAAAAGCGTCATAACTCGGTCTATTTTTGGAATGTCTAAAGAGACTCGGTTGCGAATTAACGTTATGGCCCTAAGCCAGGGATTCTTCACGTGGGGTCCATGGACCCCCAGGGGGTCCACAGGGGGTCCACGGCATTATTACAATGTTTGCCAGGGTATTGGGACCTTTAACGATGTTGGGTATTTTTTCCTACATGATAAGTAACCAACGATTGCATTATAGATTAATTATGGTTTCTGAGATTACCATGCTACAAGTGGAAACAGACAGACAGACGTACGTACATACATACGTACGTACGTACGTACGGACAGCCAGACGGACATTGTTGAAATGGAAAGTAAAACCTTTATAACTCGTCAAATATGCGGATTATCGAAAAAAAACTAAGAGCTCTTCTCGACGCAGAATTCGGGTTTCCATAAGAAATAATTCTCGTAAAATTATTTTTTCCAACTAGGGGGTCTCTAAATGTATTTTCCCAAAGTTTTATCTGCAGATTTTTTTGCCGACGAAACCAATACTCTCCTACAATCCTTATCACTACGACGTAGTGATAAGAAAAGTGAAAAATACAAAAACCCAAAAAAAATTGAAAAATACAAAAACCTAAAATAAAATTGAAAAATATAGAAACCCAAAAAAAATTAACAAATACGAAAAAAATTGAAAAATACAAAAAAAATGAAAAATACAAAAAAAATTGAAAAACACAAAAACTCAACATAAAATTGAAAAATACAAAAACCCCCAAAAAACTGGAAAAAATTAAACACGGAGTCGGATATCCGCTACGTCCCCGTCCATTGACTCCGGGTGCGGCTGAAAGCGGACATTCCTATCGTAATTCAACGAATTGTAATTCGACAAATTTTCTGTATACGATTATTCCGACAATTTCGGTTTTCCGGCAAACTTTCTGCGTCAGTTTACAATTTCTCACGAAATCGCACTTTGATTTGAAATTGCAATTGAAATAATACATTTTTTCAAAACATTGTTTCGAAAGGGGTCCACAAGAAATACGAGATGGTCCACAGAGCTCAAAAGGTTAAGAGCCCCTGCCCTAAGCTATAAAATAATTCGATGAAAAAAAGGTATTTTTTAACTTTCGATTTATGTCGCCTATGTAAATCCCTTAATTCCAAGACGCTTATCTTACGCAAAGAATGCTTATTTTTTTGTTTAGCTCTCCTATACATGCGTACGCAAAACTCTACGGCAAGGCTGAAAACAGTTGAGCGGAAGTCGCAAAAACCACGACATATTCGCTCTTAAGGCGTTACCCCCACTTGTAGCGCAAAAAGGCCTTTTTCATGAATTTTTTTAAAGAAAACTACAAAACTTTTTTTATCGATCAATATACCATCTTAAAGAACACATCTTGAAGAACTTCCAGTAATTTTTTTATTGGAAAATATTACATTGTTTAGTGGCAAATGGCCGTCAATTAAATAATGTTTTTATATACACGGTTTGCGGTGACCAACATTGAAGCGAAGTGGATCATCTGAAAAAAAAATGCGGATGGATTTAGTCAAATATAAGTATAAACTAGTCTTTAATCAAAGGATTTAAAAAAATATTCATTTTTCACAAAATGGCGGACAGTCAAGGTTAATGGTTCGATTTCAACGAAAAAAACCGCCGTTTTTTGGCTATAAAACGGCCATTTTTTTCGGAAAAAAAATCCAACGATTAAAGACTACATTTTTATGTATTAAATAAGCCTGCAAATTTTCAAGAAGATCGGTTCATTAGTGTTCGAGTAATCTTGGTCACCGACTTCAGAAATGCCATTTTGAGAAAAACGCGTTTAAAGTTTCAATTTCCGGTCGTTTACACAACGGATTTTGTTCGGATCGACTTGAAATTTTCAGGACATATTCTCAGATACTTATACTTCAAAAAAATGCAATAAAAAAATCGATTTTTTCAAAATCGCAAGTGGGGGTAACCCCTTAAAAGTTTTACCGTGATAACGTTGAATATTAATAATCACAGACAAAGCGACTATTTGAAAAATACTTTTGAAGAATATTTTCAAAAATTTCGCCACTTTCGCCACCGATCGTATCTCACATACTTTTTTCGACCTCGCCGGTTAAGTATCGACAATCCGGTAAAAGCGTTACCATTATCGAGATTCGTCATTCGAAAGACTTCGCGACCCTAAAAAATCGGTAGTTTTGCAAATACAAGTATATCCATATTTGTCTGTACGAGTCATTTGAATACGAAGATTTTGGTGTCAGGGACTTCTTGAACATGGTAGAATTTAGAAAGTTATCGTTGAGTGGTCCACGGTGGTTTAATTTCTCAAGGCGGCAAGGCGAGTACTGCTTTGGACGAACGTCAGATTGTTAACGAAAAAATTAAAAGGAAAAGACACTTTTCGCTGCGGCAAACAAACCACCGAGGAAATTATACCCCTGTCGATCTGAGCGAAACGTAAACATCGGACGAGGTATCAGAAAAAATGGTACTAAAAGAAGCTGCCTGCGCAAAGTTTTGTAGTTCGAAGCTTGCCCGCCAGATGTAACGTCCGGCCACTGTTGTCTTTGCGAAATACCATCAGCCAAATCAGAGAAAATTTGTTTTCGCACATTCCGATGGTAAGGAGCTGAAAAAACAATTTACCTGAAAAGGGTCGAACTGGCGCGCATATACAGGAAAAATATTATGAATCCTCGTTCTCCGTTACCTTCTACACGCGATTGCGTGAGGTATCGCAGCTAGTCAAGTGGAAATCTTCTTTTTCGCTATGCGAAAAAGAAGAACATCTGGTCGTGCTGCGCCGTCAAAAATGATCACAATTCATATTTGGGTTTTCGCAGTCAAGGAAGAAATCCTATAACTTTGTCATGTCCGTCCTCGTGTCGCCTTACAGTTTCTGCAGTTTAAAACGCATACGCGTGATATTTTGCAAGTAGATTCATCATGTAGGCATCTTAATAGACTTGTAGCAAAAAGTTAAAAACAATTTTTTTGCGATTTTTTCCTTCTATGTAAAATCCAGGCGACATTTTTTTTCGCCCACTTAATCGAGTGGGGGTTCATTGGACGGGTCTTTCAAAATGAAATTGAGGTTCCATTAATATTTTTTTTATTTTGAAGCTCTGATTGCGAAATATTTTATCTTTAAAGGGTTGCGCTATGTTTCTCCCCCTCTAACTTTTCAATCGATCATGCGAAAAATCTTAAATAATTCTAGTTACTTACATTTGGTTGGAACTTTCGATTGAAGTTACTTCGGTGAAGTTGATCACCACGGTGAACGACAACCAAGTTATCGTTGAGTTAATTTTACGGAAACGCCATGAAAGAACTATGCAAATAACTTTGTCGCATGCTTAATAAAATATCAAGTAGTAGCCTGGTTAATAAAATATCAAACATTAGCATTTAAAATTCGACAAAAATGCTCAGAGGACCCGGGGAAAAAGTTCATATCTGCATATATATGAATCATATCTGTAGAATCAGATATGATCAGACAAGAAAAATGGCCATACCTGATCATGTAGTGTCATTACAGATCATTTATGCTTATATCTGAGCATGTATGATCGTATCAGAGCCATTTTTATAATTTTGAGAGCAGACGCGTCCATATCGCAGCAGGTCTGACCAGATCCAATCCCCAGGCAAGATCTGATCTTGTTGGACCAGATCTGATTTTATTGGGCCAGATCTGGTTTATGTCAGACAGATCTGGTTTATTGGGCCAGATCTGATCATGTCAGGTAAATCTGATTTTATTGGGCCAGATCTGATCATGTCAGGCAAATCTAATCTTATTAGACCAAATCTGATCATGTCAGACAGATCTGATCCTACCGGACCAGATCTTAATGTAGAAGAGTAAAATACCGTGGATCCCAGTAGACCTGGACATCTATGAACAATAGACCTGCCCATATGATAGAAACATAGTTTATCTGAACTATCAGACCAGGTATGACTCCGACTATATCAGAACAAATCTTACCCTGTTGAAACAGAGCAAACCTTATTAGAGCAGTTCTGAAGATATTAAAAGGTTTACATATATAGAGCGGGGTTATTAACACGTCATCACTTGACGTGTTATTAATTAACGATATTATAGTAACTCGCATGATTCCATAGGTGAGGTGCTGTATCTAATTGGATATCGTCGCATATCCTCATATATCGTTTCATCGATTTGCAAGGAGACGGCACGACCGTGGGGTCGGGGATTTGGCCGAATTCTTTTATGGTGAAAAAGGACCCCTAGCACCTCACGTGGTTAAAATAGTAGTACGCACTACCCGGAAAATTCCAAGAAAAATCGATTCAAAGTTTCTTAGGCGCTTATGAGTTAAAAATTTCAGGCATTTGTCGAGCCGCCGTCTAGTCTAGACGGTTAGGGCTCGGTTTTTTGCGTCGGAGGTCTCGATTTCGATACCTCCTTCGGATCTTATTTAAAAAAAATTTTTTTTGTTATCCCAACAATTATTCAAAACGTTTCTCATCCCTACATTATTTTTTAAAATTTATTTACATTATTTTTTAAAATTATTTTCTTTTTTTCGCATAAAACAATGCATAACAGTGGGTTTTTTTAAATTTATCATTGTAAAGTATATGAGGAGGAACATTGGTATTTTAATGAGAATAACAAAGCCGATTCGGAAAAATTCAATTATGATTCATATAATAATTATATACAAAACCGCAGTGGTAATTATCGTAGAAACAAACAAAGCAATAATTTCTGCGACATCTTGCGCAACATATAAAAGCGATTTTTTTACAATCGCAGGGAGTTTGCAATACATCCGTACAAAAACATGTTCCATTAACATTCATGAACATGTTTCTAGTAAATTGCAGCGAATTGTTAGAGCGGAATCGTGAAATTAATTCCCGGGAAGATTGTATAAAAATCCATTCAATAATTCAACATCAATTATACTTTATAATGATAAATAAAAAAAGCCCACCGTTATGAATTGTTTTATCGGAAAAAAAGAAAATAATTTTAAAAAATTCAAATGATTTAAAAAAATAATGTAAATAAATTTTAAAAAATAATGTAGTGATGAGAAACGTTTTGAATAATTGTTGGGATAACAAAAAAAAAAAAGATCCGAAGGAGGTATCGAAATCGAGACCTCGGCGCAAAAGACCGACCCCTGACCGTCTAGACTAGACGGCGGCTCGACAAATGCCTGAAATTTGAAACTCATAAGGCGCCTAAGAAACTTTGAATCGATTTTCCTCAGAATTTTCCGAGTAGTGCGTTCTACTACTTTAACCACGTGAGGTGCTAGGGGGCCTCTTTCACCACAAAAAAATTCGGCCAAATCCCCGACCCCACGGTCTCCTTGTTAGACGTTTTCATGTGCGAACAACTGAACTGCATATACGATAAGGTATGAGTGTATAAGACTTTCGTATATTTTCCAGGTTTGGTATCGTATCTGATGGGATAAAATTTGATATGAACGTACCTGCTCATATATCAGATCATATATATGTTCAGATATGGTTTCACGCTGCCAACTCGCCTTGGTACCTGACCAGATAAAAACACATATGAGATCTGTATAGCAGAGTCTGGTACCGTATTTGATCGGATATGATCTTAACGAACAGATACGTTCACATGTCACATCATGTATGTTCAGATACGAATTTACGGTACCAACTCGCCTTGGTACTTAGCCAGATATAAACAGATATGAGTTCATATAGTGTCAGGCCAGATACCGTATTTGATCAGATATGATCTTATATATGCAGATATGATGTGGAATATGATCAGACCAAATCATATATGATACTGTAAAATGTCAGATATGCATATATCTGATACATATATGACAATATCGGAAACATATATGAACATATCCACTCACAAGGAACATCCCTCAGGTGTCCGCCTCCGATTTTGTCGAAACTCAGATATTTGATAGAGCATCGAAAACTTTGAGACACGTATTTTTTTTATCGGCGGAAAAATGGATTTAAGGGGGGAAACCGCCTCTCAAAGAAAGGCGTGTCGAGGGGTGATTTTGGAGTTTTACCCAGAAGCAATCCACCGATCTGAATGAAACAAAAACAAAAATTCTTCTAATGAAAAGCGATGAAAAATTGACTACGAAAATGTTAAGAAAAAATTAAATTAGGGGGTAAACCACCTCTCAATTTGCCTTTTTTTCACCCCACACTTAAGAGGGTTGTATGCAAATTAATAAAACAAGTATCATTTTGAAGGGCAATTAAAATTAAAGTTGACGGGTTTTTGCGTTTTGGCGGCATAGCAAATTGAAGGGGGTAAACCACCCCTAACATAAATTTTAAATATTTCTATAAGCTACAATTTAATGTTTCACCATATGTCAAAATTATTACATTCGTCTTAAGGGGTAACTACCCCTCTGACGAGAAACATCATTGAAGTATCCGCTTTCGATTTCGTTGAAACTCATATATGTGGTAAAGCATTGCAAACTATTGAACATGTTTTTTTGTATCGACAGAAAAACGGTGTTAGGGGATGAAACCACCCCTCAAAGTTTCTCCCACAAGCAGTCCACCGATCTGAATGACACAAAATCGAAAATTCTTCTAATATTAAGCGACGAAAAATCCACTACAAGAGTGTTGATTAGAAATATAATTAAGGGGTAAACCACCCCTCCATTTGCCGTTTTTCACCCCACGTTTAAGGGGGTTGTATGAAAATGAATAAAACATGTATCATTCTGAAGGGGAGTCACAATTCAAGTTGACACGTTGTAGTGTTTCAGCGGGACAGCAAATTTAAGGGGGTAAACCACCCCTAAAATAAATTTGTTCATTTCCATTCATTTAAAAAATCAGAAGATTTTGAAAATCCTGTTACCTTTGCTTTTGGTGAATCGAACACACATTGTGAAATACCCGGTTTCAATAATTTGGCCATTATCAGATGTGCATGGTGCAAAAAATCGTTGTGTTTGAAGCATTTTTTTGACGATTATCATTATTGCAGGAATTATGAGCCATGATTGTTGATAGTTGATAGTTGATAGACTAGAAAAAAAAGTATATATCACAAGAAAATGATTTGACGGCATATGACTGCAATACTTTTCACAAGTACTATTAATTAGATCAGCTGATATGATTACCAAATAAAATATGTCAAAATATATTAAAAACATGTTCGTTAACCTACTATAAAACCCTCGGTTTCATTAATATGTTTAATTAAATAAACGGTAAAATAATATAAATATACATGCCTCCACAAAACTACGGCGCTGGCTAAATTGTCGCTTGATCCAGGCGCATCATCGTTCCGAAATATACGAAGTGAGCATTATAAATTATTCTGGAAATTATTATAATTAATGATATAGTAGAAGTGTATGTTTATTCCTATGGAGATGCTTAATGGACGTGCATATTAAAATCGGAAGCGTTTCGACACGAAAATATCAGTTTTATGAGTAAGGGGTAGCCCCACGTCCCCACTCCCAAAGTGCCGCTCCTAAAGCTCAAAACGAATATGCCTGCACACACAAACATAAAATTGATATTACCGATGGAATGAAAGCAGTTTTAGCGAAATTCGTGAAACTTTTCGCGAAACTTCAAACGAAAAGCAATTAGAAGGGGTAGTTTACCCTGAAAATGTAAAAATTTAAAAACGTAATAATTAAAAAAAGCGGGAGAATATTTTGAATCCGCGGATACATGTTAAACACAGAAAACACGACGGTGATGAACAAATTTATATTAGGGGTGGTTCACCCCCTTAAATTTGCTGTTCCGCTGAAACGCAAAAACGCGTCAACTTGAATTTTGATTCCTCTTCAAAATGATACATGTTTTATTAATTTTCATACAACGCTTTTAAGCGTGGGGTGAAAAACGGCAAATGGAGGGGTGGCTTACCCCTTAATTATACTTCTAATCAACACTCTTGTAGTGGATTTTTCATCGCTTAATATTAGAGGAATTTTCGATTTTGTTTCATTCAGATCGGTGGACTGCTTGTGGGAGAAACTTTTAGGGGTGGTTTCATCCCCTAACACCGTTTTTCTGCCGATACAAAAAAAAAACATGTTTAATAGTTTGCAATGCTTTACCACATATATGAGTTTCAACGAAATCGAAAGCGGAAACTTCAATGATGTTTCTCGTCAGAGGGGGAGTTACCCCTCAAGACGAATGTAATAATTTTGACATATGGTAAAACATTAAATTGTAGCTTATAGAAATATTTAAAATCAGCGGATATACTTTAAACACAGAAAAAATGCCCATGGTAAATATAGAAATATAGAAATATAGAACAAGCTTATAGAAATATTTAAAATCAGCGGATATACTTTAAACACAGAAAAAATGCCCATGGTAAATAAATTTATGTTAGGGGTGGTTTACCCCCTTCAATTTGCTATGCCGCCAAAACGCAAAAACCCGTCAACTTTAATTTTAATTGCCCTTCAAAATGATACCTGTTTTATTAATCTGCATACAACCCTCTTAAGTGTGCGGTGAAAAAAGGCAAATTGAGGGGTGGTTTACCCCCCAATTTAATTTTTTCTTAACATCTTCATAGTGGATTTTTCATCGCTTTTCATTAGAAGAATTTTCGTTTTTGTTTCATTCAGATCGGTGGATTGCTTCTGGGTGAAACTGCAAAATCTCCCCTCGACCCGCCTTTCTTTGAGGGGCGGTTTCCCCCCTTAAATCCGTTTTTCCGCCGATAAAAAAAATACGTGTCTCAAAGTTTTCGATGATCTATCACATATATGAGTTTCAACAAAATCGGAGGCGGACACCTGAGGGATGTTCCTTGTCAGACATGAACTTTTTTTCCCGGGGAGCTATGAGGATGATTATCGTACCACCACCACCACCACCGCCACCACCACCAGCACCACCACCACCACCATCACCACCACCACCAAGAGCCGAGCCAGCACGCGAAAGAGCCGATGAAATTGAGAAAAGCAGCTCGAGAAGATACAGAGGACCTTCTTTTGCCTGCAGAAGGGTCACTGTATGGCCCAGGACTTTTATTGGACGGTTGAGGGGGGAGAAATGTTTGTTGATTTCTACGTTACTTATTTTAAGGAAACATTTCTTCACCATTTAATCTTTAAATTAATCTTTAAATATGGCACGATCTTCTAAACTGCATTTTCAAAACTGGCGTCACGTATAGCTAGAAAAGTAATCAACCGATTCTGACAAAAATTGGTATAAATCTTTCTAACCTTGTTGTCTAAAATATGACCCAGAATGTACATTTTTTTTCAAATATTTTTTTGATTGCAAAATGTATCGATTCTTTTTTTTCGTAAAATCAAGGTATTCCTTTCGCGGAGGGCTGTATCTTTTGGGGGCATAAGCAGGGCCTTCTGAATCGTCCGTAAATTACAATTGGGCTTAATTAAAAAATAAGTTACAATGGATTATTATACACAACAACAACTTAGAATAAAAAATTTCGCGCAAATTTAATGGATTGAGACATTTTTACATTCATTTGAAACATCACGGCTAGAAAAATTCTTCGGCTAGTCACATTTTTCCAAGTTTTAACATTAATATTTTCTTTAAACGTTCGGTGATCCTCTGTTTTTATTGTCGTTACGGAATCTTTAGACTTTTTTACACCTGTGAGCAGTATATATTAGGCATCTTGAGTTATTTATGGTATAAATTATTAGATAGAAATGTGGCCAGCGTGACATGTCCATAAAGCGCCGTATAAATGAGACGGTTTTTAGGGCCGTAATTTTTCGTTAAAGGTTCGGTAACTTGGCTTGAAATTTTACCAGTATACTGGAATTTATTTTTACTTCATTATAGACGAAAATCAGTTAAGTGTAAAATATTTGGGTTCGTGAAAGGAATACCTTAAATCTTTTTGTTTTAAAGCGTACCATTGCATCCTACGCAATTTCCTGCCTTATCTCGGTTTATATTCTGCGTATGAGTGTTAATGAAAGAAGAATCTTCGTTGGCTTTTCACATACCGCCGCCATTTTTGAAGATTAATAAAAAAATACCACGTAAGAACCAACATTCTTAATAAAACATACCCTTAGTCTCAAAAATGGTAAAGGCCTCTTTCCTTTAAAAAAAGAAATAATGAAAATCAGCCGTTTTTTCCTCGCCCAAAGGTATCTCACTCCTTAAAACTCGTACGGTTTTTCCTTGTGCGTTTTTCTTGAAACTAATTTCGTACCGGCGTTAAAACGGCTGTCAAAAAAATCAAATGCTTCGCATCCGATCGATTTTAAATTTGGTACTCACAGTCTTTGAAAGATTATCTGAAGTTTAGCTTAAGATTTTTGCGATACGCTCGACCGTTTGTTTTGAATACATTTTTAAATTGTCAACTTTTCGGGCCAATGCGAAAAGGAAGTTGTACTGATCGCAAAATTTTTTTTTCAATGCCTACGGTACACCGGTTCTATCTTATCACTGAATTATAACATTTTTTTTCTGACGAACCTGGACCTGGGGAAAGTGATAACCAGCGGTGGGGACAACGGGAGAAGAGCTTCGGAAGATGACGCATAAATCAGCTATTTTTTTATATTTAAAAATGAAATTTCCACAAATTGTTGTTAAATATATGTTTGTAAACATAGAAATTTAAAAAAATATATATTTAATCGTTTTGTAATAGACCATTTTCGAATTTCAATCCTTTCTAGAACGTCTCAGAGTGGCGTACCCCCTTGAGAATATAACGAATTGTAAGGAATATTTTCCGGCTGGAATAATTAATTTATAAAATACGGTGCTTGAGAAACACGAAAAACACGAGTTTTTTTCTTCTTATTTGACTTATTACGGACTGTGTTTTATTTCATAACATGATATACCATGAATTGTGAGAACAAATGTAAAATACCTGGAAGATCCAGCATCGCCAGGTATTTTACATTTCCAGGTCCGGGCCTTTTTCACGTTTACACGATGGGTGGTCTGGGTACTTCAAAATCATTGCGCGGACGGCTGAGGGTTTAAATATAGATTTATTCCTACTAGTACAGTCGTGCTGTATATTGGAATCGGAAAAAATTAGAAGAAGGCTAGTTTTTCGACAAGTGATTTTGTAGGTGCCACGGGTGCTAAAACCAAGTTTGCCTAAAAATCGGGGGGTAGGGTTTTTTTTAAGGGGTTGGGGGTGATTTAATGCCAAACTACAACCCCCACGAGGTCGCCGCCGGGAGACAAAATGTTCAGAAATATCCGGGTTTTATTTTTGTCCATAGCGCCGAAGTCGTGGAAGTTCATTTTGGGGGTGAAAAAGTGGGGTGAAATTTTGAAAAATCAGTTTTCATTCGATAACTCTTTAGGACAAATTCATACAATTTTTGTTCAAATGGAAACGTTGTAGCCCTTGAAAAGACGCGTCGATCAAGTATTCGATCAACCCTCTCCAATAATATCTTCACCCCCAAAAGAATTGTTGAAGAATTAACAAAAAATTGTTTATTGAATAACTCAAAACCAATCGATTTTTCGGGGATGGTTCAAACCTACGAAATGTAGAGAATAATTTTCACTATATTTTTGTTCCTATGCACAGCTTTTGAATTTTGCTTTTTCGAAGCCCTTTCAGGGGTTGAAAATTCAAAATGAAATTCTGGGAAACCTATTGACCGAAACTGAAGAGATACGAGTTTGGCGCTATGGACAAAAATGTAGTTGAGGATTCAAGCTACAAATTCTTCCACGGCGGCGAATTCGTGCCGTCAATAGTTTTCCCAAAATTTCATTTTGAATGTCCAATCCCCGAGAGGAGTTGGAAAATCAAAATTCAAGGGTGGTCCATAGCAACGAAAATATGGAGATAATTATTCTCTACATTTCGTAAATTTGACCCGTACTCGAAAAACCGATTGTTTTTGAGTTATTCAATAAACGTTTTTTTTAAAGTTTTTTAGCCATTTTTTGGGGGTGAAGATATTATCGGAGAGTGATGATCGAATGTTCGATCGACGCGTCTTTTCAAGGGCTACAACGTTCCCATTTCAACAAAAAATGTACGATTTTTTTCTAAAGAGTTATTGAATTAAAACCGATTTTTCAAAATTTCACCCCACTTTTTCACCCTCAAAATGAACTTCCACGACTTCGACGCTGTGGACAAAACTGAAGCCCGGATTTTTCTGAACATTTTGTCTCACGGCGCCGACCTCGTAGGGGTTGTAGTTTGGTATTAATCCACCCCCATCTCCTTTCATCCCCTAAAAAAGAACCCTACACCCCGATTTTTAGGCAAACTTGGATTTAGCACCCGCGGCACCTACAAAATCACCTGTCAAAAAACTAGCCTTCTTCTAATTTTCTCCGATTCCGGGTTGTTTCAGCGACAGCACGACTGTACTATACGTTATCGGTTCGTACGTCGCACAGTTGTTCGAGTCATCAATTAAATATTTGAATCGAAAAGTGACCATTTAGATGTTATACCGGCAACCTTTCGGTACCCAGCCTAGTTGCACATTTGTTAAAGGCACTAAATCATAATTGAAAGCTTGAAAAGTTGTTTTTCTTTCAACTTTCCGGCTCAGAGCTACCCCCAAATCGTATCGAACAATTTTTTTAATCTCGGTTGAGTAAACTACGAATTTTCAGATTTAACGAATTTAAGGGAAAGTCGAAGCTATACCATGTAACATACGAATGCGAGAGAGATTGCTGAAATCTTCGGACAGAGATGTCCGACTCTGCGTCAGTGAATTTCATGGAGCCTGATACTTGGATTTTGTTTCTAAAAAAAAACTTAATCATCTATGAGAAACTGGGTTCGTAAATTTGTGAGTTTATGCTAACGTTTTGCATGCCCTTAACGCGTTTGCGTAAGCTTGGGGCTCAAAAGATAGGTCGATTTCTAATATTCTTTTGTGACGAGAGTCGCATGACGATACCGAGATTATGCACACAATTAATACATTATCTTGCCAAGGTTGAGACTTTTTGAATGGAAAAATATTGATAAACAATGAGGTTATTTTCAGTCCAACGAAGAGCCGCTGCTGCATGGCCAATCGGTGTAGGTCGTTCGAGCAACTGACTTTTAGTGAGAAGAAAAATTAAAAAATTTACATTTAGTATAATAGTAAAACCTTCGCTTGGCCAGATGAGTTTTTGAAATTTTGTGAATTACGAAAATGGCAAGTAGTAGAAAACAGGTTCGATTTTCGAAAAAAAAAACAACTTTAACAATTTGTTATGAAAAAATAGATTAAAGAAATCATCAGGTTATACAATAGAAAGGGTAACTATGCTCTGTCTGAAAAAAGAGCAGGTAAGTCGCAACGGGCTGTTTTGACCTAGCGCAGTAGGCGATCTGACTCTTTATAAATAGCGTCGCCACTCTGTAAATCTTAGAAATTTTGACGGAATTGTGTCACAGCCATGATACCGTGTAGAGAAAAAATCGCATTTCCAAAATCTGAAAGTCACGCGAATCCCTTACGACAAGAGTTGCTTCGGTACTCGGTCATTCGTGAGGTATGCGGATGGAGAAGGATGAATCGGATGAACGTTTTTACGAAGGGAACAGGCCAAACGAGACCTTACGTGTGAAGAAAAGGGCCGAGAAAGGACGAAGTAGGGCCAACGACCGTGAACGAATGCGGAGAGTTAAGTGTACGATATAGGCAGTTGCTTGTGTCTCTCGATCAGTTTCTCAGCTTCTCGGTCCAAGGTCGTTGCACTTTTCGTGGGCCCTTCTTAATAGGCCGAGCCGCATGAGACTCTAGCCGTGTTAGTTTCTCCTCCTCGGTCATTCACGAGTCATCGCTCTGATGAGGAATGATCGGTCGACGTTACGTAACAACCACACCGACGCCGGTGGTGCGGATGCCTACTCTTTGGAGGTCAATTGCCCGAGGACGGACAAAAAAGAAAGACAGCGTCACGCTGTTTGAAAGATGTGGGCCTGCGTCGTGATCGATTCGCCATTGTTTTTCATGCAATGCGTAAAATATGTCTGCAGATAGGTAACGTGATCGTAGTAGCTTGTCTTGATTTCTCAACAAACCGAAAGGTTTCTTGCTCGAATAGAAAATGTCCGAGATGCTTAAGGGCCTGCCATCCCATGTGACAGGTCCAAAAAATCAAAACATTTTTTTTGCACGTACAATAGAACCTCCATTATCCGAACCAATTCGGACCGAGACTACTTCGGATAATAGAATCGTGGATTTTTTGGGACGAGATCATAAACAACACCTTTTTACATAAAAACAGTACATACATGTATATTAAAATTTGACATACATATTAACGTTGAAATATATATATATGGGTGTGTATATTTTAAACACCTGAAAAAAGTCGAATAGTTTTTTATATTTTTTTATAAAATTGTCCATTTATAATTGACGAACGGCTGTAACGCGTTTTTGAGCGGCTAAGTCTCACAGCCATTTGAGAAGGAGAAGTTGCGTTGGTTGCTCATTGTTGCTCACGGCGGTGGCAGCGAGCAACAATGTATCTTTCGCGGCAACGTTCGGATAATTGAGCGTTCGGATAAACTACGTCATCGTTCGGATAATCGAGGGTTCGGATAATCGAGGTTCTACTGTATTGCAAGAAATCTGTGCGTGTTATATGGACCGGGCATAGCAGACTAATGGTGAGTCAACATTTTCTTTGTGTAAATCGTACTTGAACACTTAAACGCGTTTTTCTCAAAACTGTATATTTCAACTTGGCTTCCATAATATTTCAAAGACTCGGATCTCAAGCGCATTTCGCTCAAGTGTTTATGGTATAGTCAGCACATCTATAGTTCTCACCCGAACAAGAACATTTCTGATACCTGCCATCGTTTTTTTTTAAGCTGAAAAAGTAAAAAAAAATTACGATACTTGGAACTTGACTTTTAAAAGCGTGTCAAAAATTCAAATTTCGATATTCTTACCTTACTCTAGTTCCGGCGATAGCCTCAGATCTACAAATTAAAATGCTGTTTGATTTTTTTATTTCATTGTCTGATGAGCAAAACGTTCGGAGCCATGGAAGCCGTCAATTAACTTTTCTTAACACATGAGTGTCTTTCGAACGGTGTAAAAGTCGATTCAACTCGTTATTGTTGTTTGATGATTTTCCGAGGGATATAAAAAATATAAAAATCCCAAAAACTCGAAAAAATAGCTGTGACATGGGACGACCCTCTTAAGAGAGTGCGTTCACAATAGCTGATCAATAGAAAATCTCCCTACGAAAATATTCAAATATACTTACTCCTATTTCAACAGCCAAGAAAATGTAATAAAAAAGCTTGCCAGGTGGGTGACAGATTAAGCAGGCTTCCGTAGTCATTAGTTTGTGCAATCATTCGACGCATCAATGTTAAACTAATATATAGTTGTTATTATTGTGTACGTTGACCTCCAATCGAGAATGGATTCCTCCACATCTAATGATCGGATCGACTTGAAATTTTGTACACTTATTCAGTATAATAATAGTTTAGTTGTGACCAGCCCCCTGGCACTGCTGGGTCTACCGTGTCCCGTTGTTGTCGCCACGTAAACTCATATATGTAATACTCCTATATTGCCAGCGGCCTATGCTTCCCTATAAGTGGTGAGGACGGCGATGAAGTGAGACAGAGCGAGTTACTTTTGGTCGTTCTGCGCACGCGCGACTCATTGGTGTAGTCACAAATATATATATGTTACTTGCGCGAGAAATGTTGATGCCATTAGCGGGAAAAGGAAATATTTGTGGAGAGGCGTTTTAAACACACATTCAAGAAACCTCAACAAATGCATACATTTATTATTCACATGTATTGTGCACTTTTTATTTCCGATTTTTTTTCATTTATATTATATTTCATTTCCATAAGCACTCTCGTGTATGCTCAATATAAACTCAAGGGGGATCTCACTGATATTTAGTATGCTTTATTTTGGCGACACGTGCATATCTGCTGATGGAAACCTTTTTTATCGTTATATTAAAAGTACGGGTTACCATAAACCGCAAACCAACCGAACAAGCTAACAGTAAACCAAACTAAACCCCAAGCGCGGCTATCACTTAAATGTTGGAAAACTAGCTTATAATAGTATTTCAATCGATAGCTCAGTTGGCAGCGTGCTAGCGTCTTGAGCGGAATACTTGAGTTCGATTCCTGCTATATTAATTTTTTTTTTCTATCAAATGCATCTTTTTGCATCTGCTTTCACTAAGTGAAGACGAACGAATAGAAAATTAAATGCAGATAATAAATGATGAAGTATAGAAAATAAATAATTGCAGATAATAAATTTGTAAGCAGATGCCGAATAAATACATGTATGAAGAAAAAAAAGTTGTCGTTATATTTAAAAGTACGGATTACCACAAACCGCCAGCTTCCTCGGTCATGAGCCCTTTATCGGTTAAATGTTGTACCAAATCTTGTAAAGAGTCGATACGTTTCTTCAAACGCAGAACTTGGTCCTGAAGCTTCTTTATAGTTCTGGACTTTTTTTCATCGGTCTCCTTTACTAGTTTTAAAACCCGCCGAGCTCTCTTGGGAGTTGCAACATCAGGTGTGCTGATTTCCGAGATATAGCGTGGTTCAGCAAACCGTCGTTTTTGAGGGGTGTGCAATTCACGCGAGGCCGGATCTGTGAAGAATATCGATATATATATATATATATATATATATATATAATACATATTACAAAATTATGTCATATTTTACTCATATCTTACATGATGCGTTTTCCGAGATACAGTGTGGTTCAGCAATTTGTCGTTGTCGAGGAGTATGCGATTCACTGGAGACGGGATCTGTGAAAAATATCAATATGTATATAAAACATGTTACAAATTGATAATGCATCATATGTTATTCATATCTTACGCGATACGTCTTCCGAGATACAGCGTGGCTCAGCAAATTCTTGTTGTCGAGGTGTGTGTAAGTCGCTTGAGGCCGGCTCTATGAAAAATATCAATATTTATATAAAACATGTTATAAATGTATAATGCATCATATATTACTCATGTCTTACGTGATATGTTTTCATCATTATTTACGGTTATTTCCGTCAAATAAGAACCACAACTTTTTGCAGATTGAGTAGCGTCAATCTCCACAGCGACTTGCACACTGCGGTCACTGATCTTACGCTGCACATTGTGGGACGATGCAGGAGGCGTAAGAGTTGTGACAGGAACAGATATCGATGGCACTGCTCCTATCTTCAACCGAATTCTTGATTGTTGCAGCGCATCCACTTTTTCAAGATTATCCGCAGAGAAGTGAGCAGAACAGATGTAAATACGCGACACATCATCTTTTTCTGTGAATCCACAAGTTTGTTTCCATCTTTGACGTAAACCGGGATCCTTTGGAAAACTGCAAACAAATAACAAAATATAACTACAATATATCAACACATAATGCTCATTTATATAATTTTCAGAATGTACTTACCTATGCAACGAAATGTTATCACTTTTCGAGGCTTTACGGTTACATAAATAACAATTGTAACCCATTTTTCATTAATGTTGACGTCGAAAACACTTTTTAGATTTCCAAAACACGAGCACGCATAACCTCACAGCACCTTTCAGTTGAACTGCCAATGGCGTAGTCAAGGAATGACGCGTTTCCATATACTCCTATACAACTGTTGCGCACTCCCGCTTTTATTCGCGCTTGCGCACTGCAAGCAAAAGTGACGAGCCACGAGCGAGAGAGCGATATTGTCTGCACCGTAATGTTCTCGTCACGTTTCGGTGAGCGCTGGCAATATAGGAGTTTTACATATATGCGTAAACTAACCCACCATGCGGCGCTAGTAGTCACCCGCATGACCCCCACTCCAGTCGCGCAGCGTCTGCATAATTTGCATTTGACGCGTCTGGATAATTCATTGTTTAGAATAGAATTTAAAAGTATATGTGTATATACGAAGGGATGCAATATTTACACTTGTTGCAATATTATGTGTTATAAAAATATTTATTGAAGGAAATAAACAGATAACATTATTATTTTTTAAATAATGGATTAGTCACGTTGTACAATGTTTTGTACAATATGCGATTTTTTTCTTGTCGAGATTTCTTTTTTTTTGTTCTGCGTTGAGACGTGCAGAATATTGCTGCATCCGCATCAATACGTAATATCGATGCGCACACTGATTGACCAGACTTAATGGATTTGTCTGTGGGTCCGATGGCTTTTCTCCATAATTCCAGGGCTTCTGGATCTTTTGGTACATTGAAAAAATGTGATTTTTCCTTGTTTGATTGATAACCTGACGTGCAGCCAAGAACCACGCACGCAGGCATTCTCAAATATGAGCACAAAAACCACAAAAATTGTTTTTTATTTTATCGTTGAAATATTTACCAAGTGAATATAGAAATATTCACTTGGTTCACGCGACAAAAAAGGTGAAATAATACGGAGAGATGCTTTGCGGAGTGGGGGTCATGCGGGTGACTACTAGCGCCGCATGGTGGGTTAGTTACCTGGCGACAATACGGGGACACGTTGCTGTTAAGAGAATTTATCCCAGTGTCAGTCCCCTGGTTGTGACCAACGTTTTTCTTCTCACCTTTTTTTTCATGGGTTATTAACAGTAATCTCATTATTCGTCAAAAAATTGAGGAAAAAATTCAATTTTTTTGTTTATGACTCGAACACATTAACGAAAAAAGCTTGGTCCAGTGTTAGGCAGTTCTTTTTATCAATCGGGTGGCCAAAATCAGGTCTAACTTCTTTAACTATAAATATTTTTAAGGAGGTTGGAACGTTGGCCACACATCAAGATTATATATATATATATATATATATATATATATATATATATTTATGTTATTGTCTAGACTATACTGAGTCTTGGTGATTTTTTTGAAATTTTTTCCCCACCAAACACCAGAGATAAAAAATAGTCTAATGTATGTAATTTTCCGTGCGGTTAGATAGGCAAAACGTTCACACTGTGGGTGATGTAATTTTGGTTGCTATTTAACACCAAGATAAACCATTTCTAACAACGGATCAACGCAAACTGATTCTTTGCAACCATTTGGTAAAGAAAAAGGCTATCTTGCCCATAATATACTATACATATTAAATATTGAACGATGAAGGTTTGTGATACAATATGACGAATCTTGGCAGTCGAATGAGAGCATTGCTGCCAACCTTAATGTCCGCGAAGTTATCGTATTTCGGCAATGCTTAATATTAATCAATGGTAATAATAAATAATGTCGTGACATAAATATAATGATATCATTCTGAGTTGTATAAAACATTCGCCGACGCAGTTTTTTCATAATAATCATCGATAGTGTTATACTTTTTCAAGTTGGTAGTACCACAAAAGTTTTTCTTATTCACGTAATAAAAATACATAAATGCATAATTTTTCTCTTTATGGTGGTTCGGAAGAAACAATTCAATAGTCGACTAACGTATACCCTCATTTTTTTGTGAGGACGAGATAGCATGTCATCAACCACGTTGAGGTAAACAAATTCAAGCCACTCCACCGTACCATTTCTCAGATAGGACCGTTGAAAGTTGGCCTAAAATACACGCACTCAAATGTAACCTCCGAAAAATTTACCGGAAGTGATAACTTTACGTAAAATTTTGTCGTTTGACCCAACAAACAAAACTTATACGATTCTTCGATTAATACGGAATTCACCTGCAAAAATTGTAGCTGATCCACCGTGTAATTTTTTTACAATCGTTCATTGAATTTTGTCATGGGGCATCTGTCTCTCTGTAAACGGTGATCGGAGGGTCAGCTGTAATTGCTAGGGGAAATTCCTAGACGGCAATTCACGCAGAAAGCGATATGAATGTCGCCGAATGCCTACGCTGCAGATGATGATAAATACAATAAGAATAGAATAAAAGTTATAATAAAACGAAGAATAAAAAATGGATAAAAATATGTTGAGTGTACATCTTAATTTTTTTAAATTGATTATTACGCATACGAATATACATATGAAGAACGGCTGTAAACATTTTAATTTAGAAAACTTTAAAATTCCTTTCTGTTATCATTCTGTATATTTAGCTGAAGATGAAACTTTAAAAACTGCCCAGTCAATCTCATATTATTTATCTGCGTGAACAAAAGCAGATCAATTTTCTGTATAAAAGAAACGACCACTTACACGTAATTGTACCCTGTTTTGACATTTGTCGAGTCGTTGAAGGGTCATGTTTGAATTCTAGAGTGAGGTTATGCAGCGTTGCCAGCTGCTTAAAATATGAACTCACTAGTAAAGTCAATAATGATCAACCGAGTGCTTAATAACTAATGTCGATTGTAAGTGTTTATGAAAATCATCATAAATTTTCATTCTAATTGGTAGCAAAATGAAAAAAAAAAACTTTTTCATGAGATTGAATTCTATGTATTTCAAACATTCGAAAGAAAAAAATAAAAATCGTACCTTAATGATATGATATATAACTTTAAGAAAAGCCCAGACTCTGTCCGCAACGCTACAGGCGTGTCCCTGCTGGCTAGGATAATGTTTTTGTTTTGTTTCGTTATCTCGGGCGCGCGACAGTCGCCGATGCTTGGTCGCTATGAATGACATGTGTCAAGCGTCCTCTAAAATTTGCGGGCGAATCTCGTCCCAGCGGCCTATTCTGCCCTGAGAGCGTTGGGAGGGGTCGTCCAACGATCTTCGAACAACCTCGTATTTTATAAAATTGGTGTGTTGGTCTAGTGGTTACCATGCTTGCCTCTTAAGACGGAATGACACCTCAGACGAAATGACGGAATGACACCTCATCGAGAAAAAAAAACGTAGATTGGCTTATGATAAGCCAATCTACATTTTTTATCTCAAATTCAGTAAATTTGAGGGGCAGACAGCTGTTCGTCTATCTATTTGACGTCGTTTGGCAAAGTTTCGACGGGATCTGAAGAGCCGTTTCAGAGATTTTTGGGTATCTACAATTGTTCTACTATACCGACCGCGATGAGGTGTCATTCCGTCTTAACCGAGAGTGTGGAACCGGGCCTCATTCCTTCAAAATTAATTTTTTCTTCATTTTTTTTGTACTGCGATATAACGTGTTATGAATAAATATGACATGTGATATTTTTAAATAAAAGTGCAATCACAATTATCGGATCTTTCGAAAATACCAATTGAAAAGATTCGTGATAGAAGAAGACACGGGCAGGTTATGGGGGTTGTGTAGTTTATGAATGATGCCGGTGTGTTGAGTGGTGATCACGAAGATGAAGCGGATCAGTACTAGCGGCGCGCACTTGGCTGTTTTAGACGGCGACAATAGGAACATCTTCTTGCTATGAGAACAGTGCAGTCGGTAAAAAAACCTTTTCGGATTTTTTCCCCAAGCGACAATCTTTCGAGAAAAGAAAGGAAACAATTCTGTTTGGATGTCCATAAAGTTCATTACGTTTCTTCTTTTATTTTCCCTAAAACATCAATTGTTCAAACGAATATGAGAAAACGAATCCTCGGTCAACTCTCTCGCACTTTTTGCGGCGCGATCGGTACAGCCGATCGCTTTAAGGGGTAACTAGTCCAGAGGCTCGGAACAAATCTATCTTTGACCTTCAGATCACACTTTAGGGTCTTAAAAAGAGGTGTAATTAATTCGATACTGAAACATTACTATTTTAATTACTAAATTTTCACCGCTGAGTTATGTACAGCGTAGTCGCGTGAATGATTAATCGATTTTTTTTCTTCGTTACAGGATATTGAAGTTGTCCCTTTGTCGGGTGCCTGGAGTAGTGTTACCCCTTAGGGCCATGTACAAGGTCAACAACAATTCACAATTTTTCGAACCCAGTTTCCTCATAGATGCACAAGTTTTTTGTCGAAAAATAGCATAAGGTTCGGGAAACATTCCACGAAGCAGCATTTAACGATTTTATTTCGCCCCTAATATTATTTATCTCTGAGAAATTTCTGTTCGAAAATTGTAGCCATCTCTCTCGCACTCATATGTCACGTGGGACATTTTCTACTTCGCCCTGTGGGCAATCACTTCAGTGCCGAGGGGTTGCCTTAAGGTTTTTATGGGGTTAATATGTTATCACCGAGCTGAAATGCTTTTCTGGACCTTTATAACCTCTTTGCTGATCATCCTGTGCAGTTTGAATACGATTAATATTTGCTACGTAAATGTCACCACGGAGCTGCAAAAATAGATACGCTTCGACTAATTATCGGACTAACCCTTGGTACGGTGAAAATGAGGATTCACAATACCGTTATAAAATGTTTAACGTTTTTGATAGTGAATTTGTGCGAGAATCAAGCACAGAATATTAGACTGTGCAATCATGGCAACGCCATAGATGTTACAAATGCTACCTATCTTATCGGTATTCGGTAATTATGCCCGGGAACCGCAAACCTCTCGGTCAGGATAACCCAGCTAACCACGTACCGTAAATGTACCCCTCATGTGGAGTGCGCCGTACCGGTACTGTTGCCACCTCGTACGTGCGTACGGCACTGGTACGTTGCAGGTACGCTGTATGGCACGCTGTACCGCCAATGTACTAGTACAGTACCGGTACAGTATCGCCACCGTGGAGCCACCGTAGACTGCAGTACGGTGTAACTCCACGGTAGCGATACCTTGGAGCTACGAGTACGCTGGTATCCCGTAGCCGTACATTATCGGTACTGTAGGGTACGGCTTACTCCACATTTGCGGTACGCTGTACTAATGGTACGCTTGGTTAACTGGGAATGAATACCCCAGTTAACCAAGCGTACCATTAGTACAGCATACCGCAAATGTGGAGTACGCCGTACCCTACAGTACCGATAATGTACGGCTACGGGATACCATCGTACTCGTACCTCCACAGTATCGCTACCGTGGAGTTACACCGTACGGCAGTGCACGGTGGCTCCACGGTGGCGATACTATATCGGTACCGTACTAGTAAATTGGCAGTACAGCGTACCGTACGCACGTACGAGGTGGCAACAGTGCCGGTACGGCGCACTCCACATGACCCAGATAGACACGTACCGCTCGTGTACTGCTCTGGTGGAGTACGCCGTAACGTCACCGTGACCTCCACGTACGTGCGTGGGTTAATGATATCATTCTGAGTTGTATAAAACGTTACCGTACCAGTACGGCGCACGGTACGGCGTACGGTAAATGTACCAGTACGGTGAGCTCGCGCCGCATCGTACGCGAGCAGTCCGGCGTTACTGCTCATGTACGGTACAGGAGTAGTACGGCGTGTGGTACGCCGTACGGTGAATGTACCAGTACCGTGACGTTACCGTGCGCTTAACGTACGCTCCCGGTACCGGTATAGTAAAGCTATTGTATCCGTACAAAACGAGCTCCGTACGTTCATAGTACGATTAAAATAACCTCTCGCTAGGCTCAAAATACTCACACCGTACCACTATAGTACCATACATGAACGGACCGCTTTTTTTTCTTTGCATGGATATGTGTGTGTATATATATATATTAAATAAAGCGGGAAACTATTTTGGATTATTGATTTAATTCCGTTTCCTTGGCAAACATTGTTCACAGTTTTCAAAGATTGCTTAGAATTTACAAATTCTTTTTACAATTTTACGAAAGATTTTTACAGTTAACGAAATTTTCTTACAATTTACAAAAATTTCTTACAATTTACATCTTTTTTTTACAATTTACGAAAAATTCTTACAATTCACGAAAATTTCTTACAGATTGCTTACAATTTCGTTTTGACGATTTATACATTTTTTGGTTTTTAAATTTATACAATTTTCAACAATTTTATATTGTTGCAATTTTAACAATTTTTCGTTTCTATAACTTTTTCCATTGAACATTGAATTCCAGAAACGTTCGCTTTGTTTTCCAAAGCGAAAATTCGTTTTGTATTAGAGAACAAAGCGAATTGCAATAACTTTGACAAATGTGCATTACATTTTCTGAAATTTTCAAAACAACGCGAATTCACAACTTTTTCGGTTTCTACTGTTTTTTAATTTTGTGGTTTTTGATATTTGCACAGTTTTTAACAAATTTTGATTGTCGTAATTTTTTTTTTTTTTTTTTTTTTAGTAGTACATTCCTTTATTTCTTGTACACCCTTGCGGGCTTTTTACAAACTCCTCTCTTGTCTTACATTTTTCCTTTCGCAACTTAACCTAACTTATCTTATCTTAAGTATCCTTCTCTAAAATTTCTTCCCGTTTTCGCCATATTACTCGTCCTCACCTCCCTCTTTTCACCCCTCTATTTCTCTGTCCTTTTCCCTTGCCATTTTTTCAAATTGTCGCACTATTTCGCACATCTCTGGCACCACCTCTTTTCCTTCTAGCGCTCTCTTCCACCCCCCTTCTGGATTTGTGCCTTGCTGTCGCTCCCAGTTTTTAAATTCTCTCCACGCCCCCCCTTCCAACTTCTTTCGCACCTCCTCACATACCCAGACGTGTGCCAATGTTTCCTCTGCTCCTCCACACACTCTACACCTAGTATTTCGGAATCCTTTTTCCGCCTCTCTTCCTACGCTCCCGCACCTCATTCTGGCCCAAATTCCCCTAGTCTCCCCTCTCACGCTCCCTTTAACCCAATACTCCTCCATCCCCACATCTCTTTTTCTTTCTTTATACTCCCTGCAGAAGTTGGAGCTAAGAATTTTACCCCACATTCTCTGCAATTCCTGTTGCTCCAACTTCTCCACCGCTCTCCCACTCTTCTTCCTCCATTCTTCCTTGTTTCCTCCTCTTAGTATTTCCGCCACCTGTCCCTCTCCAGCTTGCTCCATTGCTGCATTTAGCTGCTTAGCCCATTTGCTTCCATCGTTGTTAACTAAGCCTCGCGCCTCTTCCATCAGGCATACTCTCGGCCATCTCCCTTCTTCCATCTCCAAAATTTTTGAAATATAACCCGCTGCTCTCTTTACCATTACTGTGTCAATCCCTTTGCTTCCTGATTCCATTTTCCAAATATACTCGGGTGTATTTCTCCGTAGTCCCATCGCCATCTTCGTATACCTGGCTTGGGCTCTCTCCACTCTTTCTCTCCTTTTCCAGCCCCACACTTCCACTCCATACAACAATCCACTCCTTGCGATCGCCTCCGCTATCCTTAGCCTCTCCGTCAGTCTGCCCACTCTAGCTCTTTTAGCGATGCCCCACGCTGCGTTCGCGGCTTTCCGTATTTTTCCTTCCACCATCCTTAAATGTTTTTCAAAAGTATTTCCCGTAGAAAAATACACCCCCAAATATTTAAAGTCCTTTACGACTTCTACCTTCTTGCCATTAATTTCCCACCCCTTTTCCTTCTTCTGTCTTCCTCCTTTCCTGAAGATGACCACTTTTGTTTTTTCAATATTTATTTCCAGATCGTTCCTCTTCACGTACTTCTCCAATTCTCTAATCATGTCCCTTAAACCCTCCCCCGTGTCCGCCACCAGCGCTACATCGTCTGCATACTTTAGGGCGTAGATTTTGACCCCTCCAATCACCGTACCCCCCTCCCCTCTCTTTATCCAGCCCTCTTCCATGTCCTCGATAAAGAGATTGAATAGTGTAGGACTCAGAGCACAGCCTTGCCTAACCCCTCTTGCTGTCCTGAACTTTTCCGACACTCCGTCCGCCGTTATCACTTGGTTTTGCGTCTCCCTGTATATTCTCTTGATCATTGCCAACAGCCTTCCTTGTATTCCTGCTCCCTCGATCTTTCTTATCATTTTCTCCCTATTTACCGAGTCGAAGGCCGTCCGGAAATCCACAAATGCCGTAAACAGTTTGCCTCCTTTTCTCTTCAATCTATTGTTGATTAGCGTGTTCAGTGCGAAGACATGGTCCCGTGTCCCTCTGTCTGCCCTGAAACCTGCTTGTCCTTCTCCCAGTAGTTCTCTTGCCTCTATCCAAAACCTTACTCGGTTATTCATTATTCTGGTTAGCAGTTTATACCCCGTATCCATCAGCGTGATTCCTCTGTAATTTTTTACTTCTGCTGTGTCTCCGCTCTTGTGTATTGGATATATCCTTCCGATTTCCCATCCTCTTGCTATTTCTCCACCCCTCCACAAACCGTTTAGTATTTCCGCGAGCTCTTTTCTCCCCTCCTCGGGTAATCCCTGGAAGAACTCCACCGCCATGCCGCCATCTTGACCCGCCGCCTTTCCTTTTTTCATTTTCGCTAGCTCCTTTTCGACTTCTCTCAAACTTATGTCCCGATTAACTATTCCGTCCTCTAGTCTTCCCCTTTCACTATTTTCCCTATAACTATCTTCCCCTCTTCCACTTATTTGAGCATACTCTGCTCGTACCTCCTCTCCTTGTTCTTCCTCTTTGTTTCCCAATAGTTTTTTAAAATGCGACATCCACTGCACTTCTGTGATAGATCGGGTATTGTAACTAGTTTTCCTGGGCCTGAATGCTCTCAACGCTCTCCATAGCTCAGTGGGGTTTTTGCTTTGGCATACCCTCTCCCATCTTTCCTTCCAGAGTTCTTCCTTTTCCTCCTTTCTTATCTTCTTCAGCTCCCTTCTTGCCACCCTCAGTGCCTCCTTCTCCTCCGTCCTTGGTTTTTTGAGGAACGCTTTGAGACACTTCCATATCGCCTTTTTTTGTTCTTTAACCCTGTCACTTACCCCTTTTCCACTCGGACTGTTACCCCCTGCCCACCTCACCATTCCCACTTCCTCGGCTGCTTCCTTCATTGTTTCCAACAACAAATCCCATCGGTCTAGAGCGTCGCTTTTTCTCTCCTTCTCCCTCCACAATGTAGAGAAGCTGCCTTCAAACTGCTCGCTTTTTTCGTGCTTCCACGTGAACTTTTTTTCTCTCCTATTCTTCTTTCGATGGCCCACGCTAGACTGATGTTCTTCCTCCCCTTCATTCTTGCTTCTTTCAAAGGTCAACACTATGGGCAAGTGATCTGATTCCGTTCTTTCCTTTATTTCAATTTTCTTTAATATGCCCTCGGCTAGCGTATTCATTACTACGTAGTCGATGACCGAACCCCCCTCCCCCTGGCTTCCTACAAAGGTCAGGCTTCCCTCCCTATCCCCTTCCCAACTTCCATTCGCTACCACTAAACCATTTTTACCGCATAGTTCCAACATTTTTCTCCCTTCCGCGTTCTCCGTTAAGTCTTTCGATCTCCTCTCATTTTCATACTCTCCCCTCTCTACTATTTCAGCTTGTTGCCCTCCTATTCTGGCATTGAAATCTCCCATAAGTATTAGCGCCTCCCCTCTTTCCTCTGCTTCATCAATTATTTCTTCCAGCTCTCGTTCTAGTTCTTTTAGCTTTTTATTGTACACGCTTACCAGAGTACCCTTTTCGTGCCTACCATTACCCAATAGAATGCTCTTGATTACTAACCCCCCTTTCCATTTGCTAACGCTCCCCTCCCCTAGAACCTCCCTTCTCACTCCCACTAGATGACCCCCCTTCGCCCTCCCTCTCTTCTTTTCCCTCTCTGCTGCCTTTGTAACCCATAGAAAATTTTTGTCCAACCGGTCCCTCAGCTTTTCTCCCTCCCGCTCTTCTAACCACGTTTCTTGGGCTGCGATAATGTCGAACCTCTTCAGCCATTCCCAAGCTTCCGAGAACGCTCTCATTCCCGCCACGTTCCAGGATACCGCTCGTATCTCCCGCGGTACCGATGTTGCTCCTGTTGTCGAAACCCCGTTGTCGCTTCTCGTTCCTCCCATCTGTTGGCTCCTTCTCTATGCGTGTCCTCGAGGTCTCCCAATCTCTCGTTCCATGTCTTCCATCTCCCCTCAATCATTATTTTGTGGTAGCCAACTTTCGTCGACTTTCCCTGCTTCCTCCTGATAGCTGCGTACTCCTCAATCCAACTCTGTACCTCCCACTCTCGCTCGGTAGGGTCCTCCCAGATCGTCCTTTGTTCGTCCGGCTCCCCTCTTTTCTCGACCGCCTTCATGACTCTCACCTTGTTTTCCAACGTTTCGGTGACTATTACATTGCCGTATGGCGTTTCCTTCCATCTCGTGATCCGCGGTCTCACACCTGTCTTTTCCCAGATCGCCCTTTCCATGTCCCAGACCATCCCTCTGTCGGATCTTCGGACATCCTGCACCACAATATTCTTCTTCCTACTTTTCCTCTCCTTCCATTCCTCCTGCCACTCGCTGTAACTCAGCCGTTTCGGTTTCTTCCTTACTAGTTGTCTCATCTTATCGCTTATCCCTTGTGATTGTCGTAATTTTAACAAATTTCATTTTCATTACTGTAACAATTAAGAATTGGGTTTTTAGAAACTTTTGCTTTGTTTTCCAAAGCGAAAATGCGTTTTGATTTGAGAAACAAAGTGAATTGGGACAATTTCTTATTTTTATTTCTCATTTATATTACTTTTACAATTGCACATCAGATTGTCAGAAATTTTCGCTTTCTTGTCCACAGCGAAACTTCGTTATATTTTGGAAACAATTGTGCACAGGATTTTCGGAAATTGTCGCTTTGTTTCAACTGCCGTCACCCACCATACATCGGCGATGGCACAATACAATTGTGCCACGCGTTTCAGTATTCTCGTTCTCGTCTCCATCATACGAAGATTGTCGGCCTCGCGTTTGAACATGACGGAATGGGTGCGAGCAACCGTACCAATCTCACGGCGTAATGGTACGGTAACAGTACGCCGTACTGCTCGTGTACGATTTGCTCGAATCGCACGGCGTACCGGTACCGTAAGGGTGCGACCTCACGGAGATGCTCGACGCTGGTTTGTGGCGTCATATCGGGTCACGTGACAAGTAGCGACAAAGCTGAAACTATTTGAGCTTTGTCGCTGCGACAGGAGAGCGTCCAAATTTACAAACAATAAGTGACACGTGTTCTGTGAGCAATCTCTTGGCACTGATTCACCCACTTCTGATATCTGTACACAAATGACATCGCGCCGATTTCCGAAAAAAAAAACACTTTTTATTATATTTCAACTTTTATTCGCTCGTATTTCTTTCACTTCAACACTGTCACGACCACACCAAGACTGCTACTGAAAGAGGTTAGAAAATCGATTTTCTGTAAGCAGCCATCTTGACGCTGCTGTTCGATGCGGCGACTTGTCGCTACAGTTTGGGGCCGCGGGGGAAATTCGAAATAGGGTCACGTGACCCGATATGATGCCACAAACCAGCGTCGAGCGTCTCCGTGGGGTCGCACCCTAACATTACGCCGTGAGATAGTACGCCGTGACAGTACGGTAATGGCACGGTGACTTCACGCCGTGGAGTGTCCTAGGGGAATCGCACGCTTGTCTATCTGGGTAATATTGGTACTTATTCTCTTAATTATTAATAATTGCTTAATATTAATTTGATAACCATGTTCAGAAATTATACATTTCTAGACATTTCTAGGCAAAGACAAAATAACGCGGATTTTTTTTCATACACAAATGTGTTATTTAGAATATCGGAAAATTATTAAAGTTTTTGATTTCTTCGAGATTATAGACAGCTTAAGCATACCCCAGATAGACAAGCGTACGATTCGCCTAGGGCACTCCACGGCGTGAAGTTACCGTACCATTACCGTAATGTCACGGCGTAGTATTCCATGGCATAATGGTACGGTACCGGTACGCCATGCGATTTGAGCGAATCGTACACGAGCAGTACGGCGTAATGTTACAGTACCAGCACGCCGTGCGATTCGAGCGAATCGTACATGAGCACTACGGTGTACTGTTATCGTACCGGTACGGTACTAGTACGCCATTGGAAGATATACAGCTTCCCAGTTAACCAAGCGTACCATTAGTACAGCGTACCGCAAATGTGGAGTACGCGGTAGCCCACAGTACCGGTAATGTAGGGGTATGGGATACCACCGTAGTCGTACCTCCACGCTATCGCTACCGTGGAGTTACACCGTACTGTAGTGTACGGTGGCTCCACGGTGGCGATACTGTACCGGTACCGTACTAGTAAATTGGTGGTACAGCGAACCGTACGGCGTACAGATAATGTACCAGTACCGTCCGCACGTACGAGATGGTAACAGGCAGCGGGATTCTGTAACTCGTTATACTGTCGTTATGCGCTCATAGCGACTGTTTTCGGTACGAGGAATAACGACAGGTCGCTGCAACGACAAACGCGATTCCGTACACCAAGAATAACGAGTTTTGTCGTTATTCATACCGAAAAACGTCGGTACGATGTCGCTATGCGTTGCTAGCATACCGAGACCTAGGTACCCCCTCGATATGGCATAACGACTCGTTAGACGGATCAAAAATCGCACGGGTAGCAATGGGTGTGTTTAGACTAACTCAACGTTGAGCAATGTTGAGCAGCGCTGCTCAACGTTGAGAAGCGTTTAGTCTGGACACGTTTGCAACGCATGCGTTTGCGTTGACTAGCGTTGTGAAGCGTTGAGCCGCAACGCCATATTTTAAAAGTGTTTATAAACAAAAGGTGCGGATGAGAACAGTCTCGAGTAATTTTGGCAGCAGCAAGTGACGTTTATTAATAATATGACGGAAAATCAGGTCATACTTGAATATGATTGGCTTGGCAAAACTTATCAAGTTGAAGCAATGCCAGAGTTTCACGAAAAACTGCAAAACGGTGGGTACAGATAGAGGTTATGGATGCAGGTTATGAATGTGGATGTTATCGAAATAACACGCACTTTACTGGAATATTTTTTACAAAATGTGTTTGTTTTCTAGATATCGTCCACGCAAGCGAATTTTTCCGAAAAATAGCCAGCAGTCACGTCGACGACCCAGCAGTTTCTGGTAAGAAAAGTCAACATTTTTATCAAGGCTTTAATAGCTTTCATTTGCAGTAGTATCCGGTTCAATATAAAGTTGCACACTTAATAACACATACATTCGCATCCATTTTTCTATATAATAGATCTTCCTCTCAATGATGAAATGGGAGTAAATGTCATGGATGATGAGAATGAGCCGAGCAATAGCCAGAAAGAGACCGCTGGAGAAAATACATGCCAAGACGAAAACGACCGAAGTTTCGTGAATGCTGAAGAAGGTAATCATTCCAGAATATTATCTATTCCTTGAATGACAATTTAGAGAAATCATGCGGGATACCGAAATTCGGCTGGCAATAGAATTTTTGTATCCCAAGTTCCCAAGTATATCTAATTATCATGAGACCGATTTCATCATGAAAAGACTATTGAATATTTATGATTCTATTATCATGAGTATTCAATAGTATTACAACTTTGACCAAACTTCACGACCCTCATTAAAAAGTAACATACAACACGATTTGTAATGAATCCATTCTGAATAGTATCGAATGTTATCCAATTTTGTAATGCAACTTTGCAATTAGGGGGTATTGCCGCTTTTCTTGATTAACAGACCGATCAACGATACGTTCGATTAAAAAACCCGCTATTTTATCATTGCCATTATCTTTGAATTAATCAACATGTCCTATGAGTAATACGAAATGTAATGATTTTTTAGTTAGTCCTATTTCTCTCTATTATAAATCGTATATTATGACACAACTATTTTTCTTTTATTAGATACAACCACCAATACATGGACTGGTCCAGCACCGAAATTATTACTAGAGGAGTATAAGAGAAAAAAAGTTACTTTGTGGAGGGAAATTGAAGTCGTCCTAAAAGCGAAAAAACTCAATTTCGACACGACAACAATTCAGGGGAAGTTTCGAAATATGTAACATACATATGGAAAAATAAAAAAGAATAACTCAAGGAAAACAACCGGTGCTGGGCGTCTGTCATGGCCATGGCTCAACGATATGGAGGACATTTTTCACGATGATAAATCGATTAATTTCTCCACAGACGAAGTGATTTCGAGTATGGTCGATAAAGAAAATTCGCCAATGAATCTCTCAGTTTCAAATGAAAGGTAAATACTTCATCAAATCCACTGAGGTATTTTTTTAAATTGTCAAAGAAGATGAACTTCATTAATGCGTACTTTATTAATGTTGTCATTTCAGCAGTTTGAACAGCACCGAAAGCTCTCCTGATAGCGTGCAAGAGACTAGCACAAGCGCAGAATGCTTAGAAATAAGTACAAGTAAAAGCTCATCGTCGAGATCTGGGAGGTCCCGAAACAATAGAAAGCTTTACTATCAAAGGCAAAAACAGTTTGACGTCGACACTATAAAGCTCGATATTTTGAAGAACTTGGGGGAAAAATTAGATCTCGCAAGAAAAGTTCGGGAAAACAACGCGCTGCTCCAAGCTCAGAGAACTTCAGAGCTAACGGATGCCATAAATGCTCGGACGGAAGTTCTGAAGGGCATATCAATGCACCTCCAGTTATTGCTAGATAGATCCAAGAAAAGCGATGATTTGTAGCCATGTCCGTACCCCATATCTGTGATGACTGAAACGGTTCAGCGTGCAATTTTCAGTTTGTTGTGTTTCGATGCTGCTTTCTATAGTTTAACAGTATTATTGAAATAAATTAAAATCTTTTATATTTTCTTACCTTACTTTTAGTATTTGTTACTTTTCACTTTAAGTGATAATATTCATCACTCCTGAGAGCACCAAAAATGTGAAAACAATTATTAGATAAGGTTCATCACTGTGATTAAATCGGGTAGTAAGAGTATTTCACCAAAGTGATTTAGTTATATATTATTAAGTGTAAAAAAAGTGCGATAAGAAAATTAATGAATAAGGTGTATCACTTTGTGATTACACAGAGTAGTGATTTTATTCCGTTAAGATTAAATAGTTATACACAATACATTTAAGTGCCTGCAAAAAATATTTTTTAATATAATAAAAGAGACGTATTTATTATACGAATGATTTATTCATGTTAAAAACGACTCATTGTACTAAACTAAGTACTTGCTAAGTACTTAAAACGTCCACATAGTGAGATTTATATTGTTTCTCCGGTAGTGAAAGCAAAAGTAATTGCCAATGATATTAACATAGTCAAAAAAAGAAGATAGTAATGTGTAGTGAAATAAAGAATTAAGAGAACTTTGATCATATTTACTCCATATTATCGTCAATTTCAGTGTACAAAAAATATACCAATATGTTAGCGCGAATACTCTTTCTTTCTATCGGGGATGACGAAAATCCTTCCGCGAATCTTCCCAACCTTGACTGAAACACTTTTATGGTAGAAAAGTCCACTTTATTGTTTTCAACCTCACATGCCGCGTATTTTGCACTCTCACGCCTCTCACACCTCGAATTTTTTAATTTCATTTTCATTTTCAAATTTTTAACAAAATTCAATTAATAAATTGTCTTTATGGTTTTATCGAAATAATGCATTCATTATTTGAATTCGTTTATCACGAGCAACAATATTTTCAATTTCATCTATATCTTCGTCTACATTTTCATCATTATTATCAACATCGACTGCGTTATTCTGTACATTCATATTGTCTCTGAGATGCGCATCACCATGCATTAAAATAAAATTATGCAAAGTGCATGCCGCAGCTACAATTTTGTTAGCCATTGCAACGGATTTTACATCTAGATAAAATAACCGTCGGAATTTAGTTTTCAGCAAACCGAATGCTCGTTCTATAATGGTACGCATTGACGCATGTTTGGTGTTGTAAGAAATTTGCTCCTCTGTAAGATGACCGTTATCTCTGAAAGGTGTCAACACATTCACAGATAACGGATAAGCAGAATCTGCAAGAATGTGTTTTTCTGGTGGCAGCAGAGGATGGTCTGCATTGTTGAGTCTTCGAAATAATGGTGAGCTTCGGAAAACCGAAGCATCATGGGCCCTTCCTGGTCTTCCGATTAAAACGTCTATAAATTTTCCGGTGTGATCGCATGTACCTGTTAAATTACAGTTAACGAAAATTACAAGAAAATTAAATGTAGATGAATAGATTTGTATTTATCATGACTAACATTAATATATGTTCTCACCTTGTAGAATGATCGAATGAGTTCCTTTTCTGTTATAATAGTCATTCGCATTTCCTGGAGGTTGCTTCATTTCAATATGGCATCCATCCATGGCTCCAATTACTCCAGGAAACCATTCTTGCCGTAAACGAAAAGCCTTCAAGCAGTGAAAATGTAATTCATTAACTGATAATAAATGTAGCATCAAAAATGAAAAAAGTTAATTTTCACAAAATAGATCATCGTGCATAAATGAATAAGGTTATTATCGGAAAATTTGGAGGGCAATACTCACAGCTTCAATAACATTACAATTTTCTAGACTTGGCCATGTAATGTATTGTGGTAAAATAGCCACTAGAGCTTCAATGACTTCCTTGAATGCAAAATGAGCAGCAGTTTTCCCAAGATCAAATCGGTCAGCAACAGACCTGAAGCTTTCCGGGGTCGCTAAGAGCCAGATTGTTAACAGAATTTTTTTTTGTAATGGAATATAGCCGTCTTCAACATGTGGCCTTATCACATTTTCCAATTCCTATACATAAAATAAAAATTATTCATGTTTATTTCGTTGATTCTACTACAGGGTGTCCCAAAACTCAACGATAATCTGAGACCGGATGAAAGGCCAAGTTATACCAGTTCTGGGAAAAGTACAAAAAAAATCCATATCACTCAGTTCAGCGATAATAGACATTTAAAAAAAAAAGTTGAAATTCGACACCCTTGGTCGCATTTTCAAGTCCTGTGATCACCAATGTCACAATTTCGCTGTGATTTTTTTAATTTCGTGATCTTCATTAACGATGCTATCAATCGCAACTACAAATTAATGCAAAAAACATTGTTAATTTAATAAAATAACTTAAGTTTTAGTGAGTCATGGTTCACAAAAATATTGTTACTTAACTTTGACACTTCATTTTGAAAAAAAAATGTACTACACTACCCTTGGCAAGTTATTTCAAAAGATGGCGCATTTAATCAAGATTTCAAAATGGTGCAACATTTGCCACTTTTCTTGCCATTAAAAATTTTATGTCTTATTTTTTTCAAATTGAGCTCATTTTGAAGAACTCAACATTAGGAATTTTTGTTACTAAAATTTGTTATTTTTTGTTTCTGGTCTGAAATAAAATTATTATTTTTAGTAAAGAGGTAATTGAGTCAGTTAATAACCAATTTTTATTGTAAAAAACATATGTTTCTGAATGATGAAGCTGAAGATGAAGAATCGGCATGAAGTGTCAAAGTTAAGTAACAATATTTTTGTGAACCATGACTCACTAAAACTTAACTTATTTTATTAAATTAACAATGTTTTTTGCATTAATTTGTAGTTGCGATTAATAGCATCGTTAATGAAGATCACGAAATTAAAAAAATCACAGCGAAATTGTGACATTGGTGATCACAGGACTTGAAAATGCGACCAAGGGTGTCGAATTTCAACTTTTTTAAAAAAATGTCTATTATCGCTGAACTGAGTGATATGGATTTTTTTTTGTATTTTTCCCAGAACTGGTATAACTTGGCCTTTCATCCGGTCTCAGATTATCGTTGAGTTTTGGGACACTGTGTATATCTCGTTCTACTATTTCGTTGATTTTCTTTCCTTTTTTCATAACATGTTTAGAATAGTGAATTTTTCAATGATATTTCTATTTTTATTTCGTCACTCACCATAAACACTTCTCTTCTCATACGGAAATGGGAGTAGAATTGCTCGCCAGTGTATTGAGGAATTGTTTCTTCAAAATAATTCCGTATTCTTACTGGAGGACCTCTGCGTGGATGTATATCTAAGCCATTTTCGTCAGCCGCTTCGAGTAACCCTAAGATGTATTCATCTAGTTCGTCTTCTATACCATCATTATCAAGATTTGCTATAACACATATAAATCGATATTTAGATTAAATATGATATTGATGTTACAGTTTAAAGTGATTACATTATATTGAAATATTTATAATTATGGCTATCTATGTATTTTCATGATTAACAGTACATTTCCTCGCTATTCATTTATGGAAGACTGAATGTATATCTAGAGATTGTACATTTCTATAAATGATATAGTTGTAAAAAAAAACAAGTATATTTCGTTAATAATTATTCGTGTGATTATCGTAAAAAGTGCACCTTTCTTGACTATTCATGTGACGAATTTTGTTTGGATTGTTGATAGGTTAAAAATATGAGTGCGTCTTATTCATGTAAAATTTATCATACCTTGGTTAAAAATATTCGCGACGTTTTCATCCATCGGATTAATCACTTCATCCAGCAGAATGTTCATAATCATTTCCATTTCTTGAATTCTATCTCCGCACGCTCCGTACAAACAAAACTGAGGTTAGGTTTCCCTTGCGTTGACTAAACGTGTCCGGCCTGAAATGTCAACACTCAACGCTAATTTCCCCCACCAAACCATGTTGACTGGCCGCCATTTGTGATGAGATGCGTTGATCAACGTTGAGTTAGTCTAAACACACCCATTGACTGTGTGAAACTGAGAACGCCGTGAATCACAGTGCTTACTCCGAAACGCTATATGTAGCGTTCACTTTTCGAGGATAATAATTATAACCTTGTGAAAAAATCGGTGAGTAAAGTACGTTTGTAATGATAGATACAATAGATTAAATATTAATTAGTACATATATGCATTTTGTAACGTATTTTTTATCCGACATAACATATAAATGTTATTTTGTACACATAATTTTCTTCATTAAATATTGTAATGAAACTTTTGTTTTCATAAAATCGCTAAAATAATGTAAACGGTATATTATTTGTTGGTCTTTAATTTTCGCATATTATTAAACAATCTTTGTCATTTTTAGTGAACATGGCCCTAGAATTTGTGGCTCTAGAATTGGCTTTGCTCGGTGTGAGGGTACGTCGAGTAGAACGGCGTGTGGAAAGAAGACGTTTAAGAGATGCTCAGAACCCCTTTCATTTGCCCTGAGACGAATTCATAGATTGTTTTCGCCTCACTCCAGAACTTATACTCAGCATTGCACATGAGTTACGAGCTGATTTGGAGTGTGAACGAAGTACTCGCCTAAGCCCACAAATAAAGGAAAATTTTGAGTTTAAGTATTGTATTCATTGATATTATTCGTAGTGTGGATATAATATTAGTATGGAATAATGAAATATATACAAATTTATGGTAGGTATTGGTTGCCATACAATTTTATGCCCAAGGCAATTATCAAAGAAGTGTCGGCAGTCAATTCCATTTCAATGTCAGCCAGACAACACCAAGCCGTTGCCTTCACGCTGTGACCGAAGCAATAAATTTGCGCTTGCTACGAAGGTGGGTAAAATTCCCAATGACCAACGAAGCACGATGATGAGCACGATGAATGAATTACCGTTTTTTCTATTTCGATTGGTATACGTCAATTACTAAACTACGAATAACAGCTATCGCTATTCAATGTGTAATATTTATTGTAATAACTACTGTAACATGAAAACATGTCTTATGCGTTTGTATATATCTAAATTATAATTTGAAATTCACTGTAAAAATCCGTGTGTACTTTCGTCGGCGTATGTGCGCGATAGATAGTATTGGGGGAATTATATACAGATTTTGCGAAGGAGCGTTTTGAAAATAAAAAGCGATTTGAAATATTTTGTGATTTGTTTCCGTTTTTATTCGTAATATTTGGCATCAACCTGTTTATTATATTAACGATATGACACTTTTCTCTGATGTTAAACAACTATGTACACATATACACTAAACAAGTAACATTCAATAAACTTCTTAATATTTTAAATATAAAACCTTTAAAAGACTAAGCGAGGAGGAAAAGGTCGCTGAAAGAGGGCGGAAGACGATGGAAAGGGATATATGGCAGTGTAATATATGCGAGATTACAAGAAAGATAATAGTTTTACGTGAGTTTTTTTTCGTGAGATTACAAGAAAGATAATAATTCTGAATTTGAGAAAAAAAAATGTAGATTGGCTTATCATAAGCCAATTTAGTTTTTTTTTCTCAAATTCTAATTGTTCTACAATACGGACCGCGATAAGGTGTCATTCCGTCTTAAGGATGGACATGTAAAAAGCGGTAACGCTATATGATGGAAATAAATAAATAAATATAAAACCTTTATATAAACATGAAAACTCTATATAGATAAAAAATGTTATTTTTTTTCAAAACGTCAACACAATCTTTTATTATAAGAGCGAACTGCGAGAATGCCTCGTCTCGAGTTTTTTTTACTTTCGGCCAAGGTACGAAGAATCTCGTTCCTCTCTTTATCGTGTCCGCAATTTTTTGCATAGTTCTAGCAAACTTCTGAAAAAATAACAATTGTGAATTTGATTGAAGTGATAAATTTGTTAGAAAAAGAATTTTTATTTGCACAATAAGCATATCAAAGACTTATACTACAGTACTACCTCCCTAAGAGAGCGGTCTAGGGCGGTTAGGGGAAGTAATTCTCGAGAAATTCGTCGCCGAAGCCTTCCCCCACCGCTAGGTTAGCGCGCTCGAAAATCGCGCATGTGGTAGCGTGTATGTGTTTCTCCACTCGACCTCTATGAGAGAGCGCGAACGAAAGTGTTGAGAAAACTGTAAACAAGTTGCGGAAAGTGTACTGGCGTTTCGTCGTTTCATGCGTAAGTATATCTCATTGAATATTGATGTGTAAATCTTTCTTTTTCTTCGCGTTTTTTTTATTCTGCTGTTTGGTATATTTTGTTGTTGCAATATTATAACACATATGAAGGAAACATTTGTAAAACTTTCAATAATTGTTGAATTATCTTATTGTTCGCAAAAATATACGTAGTATATTCGTTATCGAAACTCGAACATATACAGTAGAACCTCGATTATCCGAACCAATTGGGACCGAGACTAGTTCGGATAATCAAAAGTTCGGATAATCGAAACGTGGGTTTTTTGGGACGAGATCATAAACAACACCTTTTTATATAAAAACAGTACATACATATATATTATAATTTGACATATATGTTAACGTTGAAATATATATATATATATATATATATATATATATATATATATATATATATATATATATATATATATATATATATATAATGTATTTGAAATACCTGAAAAAAGTTGAATGCTTTTTTTATATTTTTTAAAAATAAATCGTCCATTTTTAATTGACGAACGGCTGTAACGCGTTTTTGAGCGGCTAAATCTCGCAGCCGTTTGGGAAGGAGAGATTGCGTTGGGTTGCTCATTGTTGCTCACGGCGGTGGCAGCGAGCAACAATGTATCTTTCGCGCCAACGTTCGGATAATTGAGAGTTCGGATAAACTAAGTCATCGTTCGGATAATTGAGGTTCTACTGTACAGTGTACAAAAAAAATGTAACTAACAATTTATCTTGTGTATATACTTCAAGTTGAAATATACAATGTATATATATGTATAAATATTTCATTTTTAGATAAAACGGGATGGCTGAATCGAAAATATATTTTACTTGCATTAAATTACTACTTGAAATTTAATTATGGTGCATGTTTTTTTCTCCGACTTTACGGCTTAAACGTATATATTATTATACAAAGGAATATTATCCATTTGACAATCGTGCGACGTGCGATTTTCTGAAATCGCTCGCGATCTCTTATGGAGGTGTCCGCGACAAACTCGGGAGGCCTCGGGTACACTGGACAGCTCGAGCTAGGTGGGGGAAGCCATAAAATGCGCTCAAGCGGAACGGCGGGGAAATTCTCTCTTAGGGAGGGCTCTCTTAGGGAGGTAGTACTGTATAACAAAAATTGTACGCATATTTTTGTACCTTGTAGCAATTGAATAAAGGACTATAATCATACTCACGACACTTTATGGCGTTTGTGGTACTTCCCGGACGACTTGAGCTCTTTTGGCGACTCGAATGTTAGTTAGATGTTGAGGGTGCACATGGTGGTTTCTGCGGACTTGACGATTGACGCGGTTCGAAGAGTGCAGCTGTTTCAGCGTCTGTTGCTGTTAAGGCCCTATTTTGCTTTTTCACTGATTTGTCTGTTATCAGAGACAATTCAGTTTCGTCGGTCCCTTCCATTAGTTCGGCCAGCACGTCATAATCTAAAATGAAACTTATATATACTTGTATATACTTTGTTCTGACATCAAAGTAATTTCAGTTCTGAAAGCTGAACATTTTACTAACTAGTATAATGACTGCTGTCGCTGATGTCACTGATGCTCCGCACTGTCAAGGAATTAGAACCAATCTCCAATATACCTTCGTCCCTATCTGCGAGTAGCTCAATGGCGTTAGGCTGAAATAATTAAAGCGAAACATATATCAGTTTGTCAACTTTATGGTTGAAATATCCACAAACTTTCAAGCTACGAAAGAAATAATCTTTGAAATAAAGTTAAAATGTTGACATAGTATTTTTACTACACAACTCAACTTATTTCATAGGATTTTTCAATTATTTACACCAAGAAGGTGTAATACATCTGTATTCAAAGACGAATTATCACCTGTTCTTCTGGAAATGCATCCGGACTCTCAACTCCTTCTACGTAATCGTGACCCATTAAACCCAAAAATTTTGGTCGCGCTTTGTTAGTTTTGGTGGAGGACCTGTCACGTTGTCTGTTGCAGCTTGATTCGCGCGTATCTTTGCCTCTTTTTGAGACACCAGTGTTTTGTTGTCTCGCCACGTCTATAAAAATATTTTAGATGTATATTGTTTGGAGCTACGGAAACATCTTGATATGAAATATTGAAATATCCCTTCCATGTGTCAACTATTTTTTAATGAGAACATAACGCTATTGACTTACGGATTTCCATGACTTCACGTCTTTTGTTCTTCCATCGGTCCACATCTTATTTAATTCGTCCGCCAACTTCTCCCATGAAGCGGACAAATCAGATTTGCCGTGCAATGTTAGAAATTTCCCTGTAGCCACATGAGAATTCTGGACAAAGTAATCAACCATAAAATCGATTTACGATGCGGTTGCCTTTGCTTGTCTTTTCCTCGCGCCTACGCCCGCGAATCCACGTTTCGTTTCTAAAAGAAAATTTGAACCACGTTTAATGAATTTCATGTACTTAAGCAAATATATACAATCTACGAGTTTACGGCCGGTTGTTCCATCTTCAGGAAAATTCTACCTGCAGGTTGTAGCATCGGATAACGGACTATTAACTATGGGATAAAATCAAATAAAATTTACCGGGAGGTAGAAAAACCGGTCCTAAATACGCATGTATAACCTATAATTCCACCTGTCATATTGTAATATACGTATTGTTAAATATTTTCGTTACAAACGTATTTACTTACTGCGATTGCGAAGCCATTGTCAAACGAAATAAATTCTTTACTTTTCACTGTCGAAAAATCACGCCGAAATATATACAATAAAGGCACCATGGAGACTAGAGACCATGAAAGGCACAAAGAAACACGATTTGTAAACAATGGTCGTGACCGCTGGGTCTCATCATTTTGATACGACCAAGTGCGCATGCGCATAATGATGCACAACGAGCAACTGCGCAATGGAACGAGTCATGCGCAAAACGAATAACCGGCTGTCCCGTGTGTTGAATAACCTTGGCTGTGACCAGTGTTTATATCGGGTGCGCGAGCTAGCGAAGATTTAGTGCGAGAGAAATAAAAACGAAAAAAATGTTTGAAAAAGTAACAGTTGTTCGTCATTTGTTTTTCGAACCTAGCGAAAAAAAATCTACGCGCTGTTGACGTGTGCAAAAGTCCCGTGTGTTGAATAACCTTGGCTGGATCAGTGTTTATATCGGGTGCGCAAGCTAGCGAAGATTTAGTGCGAGAGAAATAAAAACGAAAAAAATGTTTGAAAAAGTAACAGTTGTTCGTCATTTGTTTTTCGAACCTAGCGAAAAAAAATCTACGCGCTGTTGACGTGTGCAAAAGTACAACATTTAACTCAAAGTGGTACGATTTATGTTCGTTTACAAATCTGATATTAACAAATGTTATGTTGTATTTAAAAGATATTTTATAGATAAAAATCGATAGTTGGGCAGAGACTTAACGAAACGTAATGAAATTACAGAAAATTGAAAGGTAATTCAATCATGAACAACGTCTAACTGGTTTTTAATCAATTGTCTGAGGAAAACAAATGAAGAAGTAGGACGAGTCGAACATAGGCTAAAAATATTAGTTTTTTTCAGACAAAGATGTGCCATCACGATTGTTTGCACATGCAAAGCACATTAACAATCAAAACTTGGAGGCCAATTTTGTCCTCAACGTCAATATTTTATCAAACAAGACTAACGAGACCAACGAAAATAACAAGACCTACGAGGCCAACGCAACAAACGAGTCATGCACAGATAGACGTTTGTGGTGCCATTGTGCGTCGCTCCACGTGCTTGCATTTGTTATATTAAAATGTAATAATTCTTCTACTCTTCACCACAAAACGTTCATATCAGTTTGCTCCGTTTTTTTTAAGTAGTTGAATCGTGTCAATATTTAAAAAAATGGAAAATAATAATCCAGGATCGAACGTGGATGTAAACGAATTGGAAAATCAAGTTGATGGAATAATTGAGGTTTGTTAACTTGTTCTAATTTTTTTTCTCATTTTCAATTGCTATTTACTGTAATATTATCGACCAAAAGTTTCATTAACCCTTGGCCGTCGCACTTACTTACTCGATAACTATAGGTAGAACAAAAAATTGAAAAAACGGCTTGATGACAAATAACATTATCACCAAATTCTATCAATTACTCTGCACATTGATTTAGGTCACCACCCTCTTTGAATATACTCAATGAAATTGTAATGAACTATACAGATAATGGAGTATGTATAAGATACTCTATGATTACACTAGTTTAATTGTTTCAGGAATGGATTTTTGATGGATTTTATGCAGACGACGACAGAAGTTCATTCGATTGGACTCTGAATCAGAATCTGATTCAGAATCATCCAACGATGATGAGCAACCAGCGCATCAAAGAGTCAGCATAAGAAATTATGTAGAAGTGACTGTTCCATCATACTCCGACGATGAATTCAAAAGTCACTTTAGACTTAAAGGAGCATCAGCATATAATTTGATAGGTATGAAGAATTATATCAATATGTAGCCTAGACCAAAAGTGTTCGGCACCCTGTGCATTTTTATCCGGATAAAAAATTGTCTATCTTGACGAAAAAAATCATAAGATAATTTAAACAACCGGGTTTTAAAACGGATAAATCAGCTTCACTTTGCTTAAAATACGGTCCAATTCGTAATTTTCGAATGATTTTGACATAATTCGCAGAAAATGAAGAGGCTGCATAGCTCGACATACGTGCAAAACGGGAGCTTTGTAACTCAAACCGTTCTCGAGATATAGACATTTGCATTTTTTCTAAATATGATTTTTCGATGTTTTGAGACATTTTAAGCACATTTACATTGAAAACTGGAAAAGAAATTTGTCACCGTCACAAAGCTTCCTCTATGAGGAAGCAAAAAAAAACAAAAAATCTAACAAATTTATAATAAAAAAAGATCTAAGCATAAGGAGAATTAAAAAAATGAACACAAAACTAAAAAAACAACCTAGGCAAATTTAAAAATCTCCCTTATTCATAGATACATTTGGTCAGCTTTATTTAAATAATTTATATTTGAAATTTTATAATATAAATAAAATGGAAATATAAATTGTTATGCTCCAGAGCGATTTGCACAAAGTGACTTCCTCCAAAATAAAGAACCGCACGGGAATGCGATTACTCACGAACGAGTCTTTCTGTTAACGCTATGCGTTTAAAGTCATGCGCACAAAGTTTTGCTGAACACACTGGACTTTCTAAATTCTTTAACCGAAGAAATTATACAATGGCCAACTGAAGAGGAAGAAAAAAGAGTGATCAGCAGACAATTTTCTAGACGCGCAAATATTCGTGGCGTGATAGGTGCGATCGATGGATGCCATACGCGTATAAGAAAACCCATCGAGCATCAAGAAGACTACCTTAATCGGAAAAGATACCACAGTGTAATTTTACAAGCCGTTGTAACGAGTAAACAAATTTTTACCGATGTATACGTTGGTGAACCAGGATCCATGCATGATGCAAGGGTTTTGCGAAAATCGCCACTGTACCATACCGCTTCAGACAACCTCAATTTTTTCGGTAATTACTTTCTTTTAGGTGACTCAGCTTATCCAAATTTACAATGACTTGTACCCCCTTTTCGCGATAACATTCGGATTCCCAAAAATCTCTGAAACGGCTCTTCAGATCCCGTAGAAACTTTGCCAAACGACGTCAAATAGATAGACGAATAGCTGTCTGTCCTTCAAGTTGTCTCAATTTGAGAAAAAAAACTAAATTGGCTTATGATAAGCCAATCTACATTTTTTTTCTCAAATTCAGAAAATTTGAGGGGCTGACAGCTATTCGTCTATCTATTTGACGTCGTTGGGCAAAGTTTCGACGGGATCTGAAGAGCCGTTTCAGAGATTTTTGGGAATCTATAATTGTTCTACCATACCGACCGCGATGAGGTGTCATTCCCTCTTAAGGTAGTACGAGCGCGCGATCTTGATTTCTATAGATTTTGTTTAATTTTTAACCGGTCATTGTTCATATCATTATGCACGTTTGAGGGAAATTTCAGAACAGTCTACTATTTAGATTGGGAGATAATGGGTTTTAAAATTGCAACTTTTACCCCTGCAGGGTCTGCATTGAAATTTAGACAATAATTTTCCGTAAAAAATATTTGTCCCCTATAAAAAGAAGACATATGGCAACATCGCATCATTCCACGTAACGAATGACGTGAGTTGTTAATGAAGATAACATAAATAATATAAAATATTAATATTTATAATGCAAATATTTTTTTATGATAACATTTTTAACTTTAGGAACACGATCATTTTTTTTTTTCTCGAAATATTAAACAATACTGTTCTGTGGTATTGGCATATGTCTTCTTATTTTAGGGGACAAACATTTCTTTACGGAAAATTATTCTGTCTAAATTTCAATGCAGACCCTGCAGTGTTAAAAGTTGCAATTTTAAAACCCATTATCTCCCAATCTAATAGTCGACTGTTCTGAAATTTCACTCAAACATGCATAATGATATGAACAATGACTGGTTAAATTTTGAACAAAATCTATAAAAAACAAGATTGCGCGCTTGTACTACCTTAAGTACATAAGATTTCAATATCTGATTTTTCAAAATCATTGCAGATAATCTGATATTTTTTTCTAATATTAAGAAAATCATTATTTATTTAATCATCTACGCAACAAGACCATTGTATCATAATCATGAATCGAGCCAGAAACGAGAAAATTACAATGATCAAATAAAAATAAATGTATGTAGCGCATAATGTTTATTTATTTTATCTTTTAACTACTTACCAAGGTGATGAAACATTCGATTACAAAGAGGTTGAAGTGCCTTCCGTATCGCTGCTGCTAAGTAATTGCTGCGATTTGATTTTTAGGTATTGTTTCATCAATTCGCTTTTTTCTTCATCAGCTTTCATTTTTTTTCTTCTAATTGTAATATTTTTTCTTGTAAGTCGATTTTTTTTCATCAACTCCAGTTTTTTCTCTTTATATTCCGTAGATTTTTTTTCGGTCAATTTTGTTTTCTTTACTCGCGTTTCCCTTTTATTTTGTTTTGATTTTTCTTCAACCGATTGTCTTTTTAAAGAAATAAGGGTGAGATGGGACGAATTGGATGGTTTCCTTCCTACGATTTCATCTATATCGTCGAAAAATAAAAATCGCGATGGCGCACGTCCAGTTTTATCCTTGCATTGCTTGTAGCTTCGGATTAAGTTGTTCCATTTAGAATAGCACAACGCGGCCGTTACGTTTATGTTTTGGCTTATCAAGTCATTGACTATGTTATCCCACAAATATTTCCGCTGTACGGGATGGTCTAATTCGTCCATATGCGAACCATATGAAGCGATCAACGCTTTTGTATCAGTGTATTGCCAATTGTGTTGTTTTTTATTTTTGTCGAGAATCGCTGGACTGTCGGGCTATTTGGTTTTATATTTTCTTTGTTCACGGTAGTCTTGTTGGACTTCTTTGTCTCGTTAGCCTCGTAAATGTCGTACATCTCACTGGTCTTGTACGCCTCGTTGGTCTTGTCGTCCTCGTTGGTCTCGTTGGTCTCGTCAATCTCATTTGTCTCGAAAGTCTTGTGGTTTTCGTTGATCTCGTTGGTCTTGTTTGATAGAATATTGACGTTAAGGACAACATTGGCCTCCAAGTTTTGATTGTTGATGTGCTTTGCATGTGCAAACAATCGTGATGCCACATCTTTGTCTGAAAAAACTAATATTTTTAGCCTATGTTCGACTCGTCCTACTTCTTCATTTGTTTTCCTCAGACAATTGATTAAAAACCAGTTAGACGTTGTTCATGATTGAATAACCTTTCAATTTTCTGTGATTTCATTACGTTTCGTTAAGTCTCTGCCCAAGTATCTATTTTTATCTATCAAATATCTTTTAAATACAACATGACATTTGTTAATATCAAATTTGTAAACAAACATAAATCGTACCACTTTGAATTAAATGCTGTACTTTTGCACACATCAACAGTGCGCAGATTTTGTTTTCGCTAGGTTCGAAAAACAAATGACGAACAACTGTTATTTTTTTAGACATTTTTTTCTTTTTTACTTCTCTCGCACTAAATCTTCGCTAGCTTGCACACCCGATATAAACACTGATCCACATTTCACAGCCAAGGTTATTCAACACACAGAACAGCCGGTTATTCGTTTTGCCCATGACTGATGAGACCCAGCGAACACGACCAATGCTTCCCATTCGACGATTACTAGTTATTTATGAGAAGTTACTAAAATGCCGGTGGTTCTCAACATCAACCATCGATAGATTTTGCTATTTCACGTAGTAAACGTCACTTCTGTATAGGCTTGAAACATACCGACGACGTTAAATAACGACGACGTTTCGTTATCGCATTCTGTAACGTCGAAGCAACGCTATTTGGAGTTACGGAATCAGACAGTCGTTATCCGTTTGTCGTTACACACGGTAGACGTCGCTATCGTTACCATAACGTTCCGATTCGTTATAGACATAACGATTTACAGAATCCCGCTACAGCAGCGGGATTCTGTAACTCGTTATACTGTCGTTATGCGCTCATAGCGACTGTTTTCGGTACGAGGAATAACGAGAGGTCGCTGTAACGACAAACGCGATTCCGTACACCAAGAATAACGAGTTTTGTCGTTATTCATACCGAAAAACATCGGTACGATGTCGCTATGGGTTGCTAGCATACCGAGACCTAGGTACCCCCTCGATATGGCATAACGACATGTTAGAAGGATCAAAAATCGCACGGGTAGCATTGACTGTGTGAAACTGAAAATGCCGTGAACCACAGTGCTTACTCCGAAACGCTATATGTAGCGTTCACTTTTCGAGGATAATAATTATAACCTTGTGAAAAAATCGTTAAGTATAGTACGTTTGTAATAATAGATACAATAGATTAAATATTAATTAGTACATATATGTATTTTGTAAGGTATTTTTAATCCGACATAACCTATAAATATTATTTTGTGCACATAATTTTCTTCGGTAAATATTGTAATGAAACTTTTGTTTTCATAAAATCGCTAAAATAATGTAAACGGTATATTATTTATTGGTCTTTAATTTTCGCAGATTATTAAACAATCTTTGTCATTTTTAGTGAACATGGCCCTAGAATTTGTGGCTCTAGAATTGGCTTTGCTCGGTGAGAGGGTACATCGAGTAGAACGGCGTGTGGAAACAAGACGTTTAAGAGATGCTCAGAACCCCTTTCATTTGCCACGAGACGAATTCATAGATTGTTTTCGCCTCACTCCAGAACTTATACTCAGCATTGCACATGACTTACGAGCTGATTTGGAATGTGAACGAAGTACTGGCCTAAGCCCACAAATAAAGGTAAATTTTGAGATTAAGTATTGTATTAATTAATATTATTAATAGTGTGGATATATTATTAGTATGGAATAATGAAATATATAAAAATGTATGGTAGGTATTGGTTGCCATACAATTTTATGCCCAAGGCAACTATCAAAGAAGTGTCGGCAATCAATTCCATTTCAATGTTAGCCAGACAACAACAAGCCGTTGCCTTCACGCTGTGACCGAAGCAATAAATTTGCGCTTGCTACGAAGGTGGGTGAAATTCCCAATGACCAACGAAGATCGACAGCGAGCTCGCGAAAAATTCTCAACTGCTGCACAGCCATTCGAGGGTGCTATTGGCGCTATAGACTGTACTTTTGTTCACATTCTTGGCCCTTCAATACATGAAGAGGCATTCATTAATCACCATGGTCGACATTCATTAAACGTTCAAGCGGTAAGTATATATGCATAACAACCATACTACGAGAGTAAAGGTATTCCTGCGCCAATGATCTAAACTTTTAACAGATAAAAATTTAGAAATTTGCGATGTAAAACTGTTTTAGGGGCCACTCAACCAACTTTTGATGATATTTTTCTTTAATTTTATGGAAAAAGTGTTGAAACGTATTAAGAGGATGGATCAGTCACCTAACCTCAACTCGAATTTTTGAACTTGAAATTCTTCGACACGAATTGGGTGATTACAAAAAGGCTCTGTCAACGGGCGCAGGACGATGGCAAAGATCCGCTGACAAGGCCGTTTTGTAATCAGTCAAACCGTATCGATGAATTTCACTTTCGAAATTCGCAGCTATCTCTCCCGCACTCACGGGGGTGATATACCGACTGATCCATGCTCTTAATGAACAGAATAAATGTAAATTAAATGATTAAATTATTTTAATTTAGGGCAAATTACTATCGTCATTTTGATATTTTGTTGTTACTAAAACAATTTATTTATAATTTTTTATGGTGATGTTATTTATTACTTATCAGAAATTGAAGGAAGAAAAGTAACAAAAATTCGATCGTAGAACTTACGATCATTGTTTTGAATCTTTCATGTACGAATACTTTTTACAATTATTCTATATTGAGAGCTTACTTGTAAAGTCGGGTTCAACTATTTAATTACAAACTTATGTTTTCAGATTGTTGATCCAGATCTAAAACTGCTGAATATCAACGCAAGATTTCCAGGTGCACACAATGATGCATACATCTGGAGCATATCACCAATTCGCCGAGCTATGGAATATCATTACAATCGAGGAGAACGGAAAACTTGGCTTATTGGTAAGTCTCAGTGCGTTGTTATTTGCACTGTCAAGTACAGGAAAACTGTGTACTTTATACTCCTGCTGAAAGTGACATTTTGCTCCATAAAATAGTAAATTTAGTTTCAACAGACGAATCCTTTTGAAAACTAGTTGCCGTTTATGTATACATTCAATACATTCTTAACAATGTCAATATTTATCAGGTGATGCTGGATACCCGCTAGAACCATGGCTCATGACACCCTTGGCTAATTATCCTGAAGATACTCAGCAATTTCAATACACGCAGCAGCTTTGCAAGGCAAGGAACGTTGTTGAACGATTTTTTGGTGTTTTTAAATGTGTATGGAGATGTCTGTCCTATCAGCGTGTGCTTATGTACGAACCGGCATTTGCAGCAAAAATAGTTAATGCCTGTGCAGTACTGCATAATATGAGAATACAACATCGTTTGAATAACGAAGTATTCCAAGCAGCGATAGCTGATCATCGTCAAATCGAAAACATTGATGTAGATTTTGATGATGACTTACCTCAAAGAGGACCACGCGCTGTGGCTCAGAGGATCCAACGGCAAATTATGAGGGAGAGATTCCCTCATTACCGTGACGCACAAGATATGAGAGATGAGAACGATGAATGAACTACCGTTTTTTCTATTTTGATTGGTATACGTTAATTACTAAAGTACGAATTACAGCTATCGCTATTCAATGTGTAATATTTATTGTAATAACTACTGTAACATGAAAACATGTCTAATGCGTTTGTACATATCTGAATTATAATTTGAAATTCACTGTAAAAATCCATGTGTACTTTCGTCGGCGTATGTGCGCGATAGATAGTATTGGGGGAATTGTATACAGATTTTGTGAGGGAGCGTTTTGAAAATAAAAAGCGATTTGAAATACCTTGTGATTTGTTTCCATTTTTATTATTAATATTTGGCATCAACCTGTTTATTATATTAACGATATGACACTTTGTTGTCATATCGTTATGTTAAACAACTGATGTTAAATAACTATGTACACATATACACTAAACAAGTAACTTTCAATAAACTTCTTAATAATTTAAATATAAAACCTTTATATAAACATGAAAACTCTATATAGATAAAAAATGTTATTTTTTTTTCAAAACGTCAACACAATCTTTTATTATAAGAGCGAGCTGCGAGAATGCCTCGTCACGAGTTTTTTTACTTTCGGCCAAGGTACGAAGAATCTCGTTCCTCTCTTTGTCGTTGTCCGCAATTTTTTGCATAGTTTTAGCAAACATCTGAAAAAATAACAATTGTCAAATTTGATTGAAGTGATAAATTTGTTAGAAAAAGAATGTTTATTTGCACAATAAGCATATCAAAGACTTGTACTATTTACCTCCATGCACGAAATTTGTCGTTCAGCTAGGTCCACAAAATCTTCCCGCGCATCTTGCAACTGTGTGCCCAACTTATTGGGACCTTGAAAATATAATAAAAATTGTACGCATGTTTTTGTACCTTATAGCAATTGAATGAAGGACTTTAATCATACTCACGACGCTTTATGGCGTTTGTGGTTCTTCCCGGACGGCTTGAGCTCTTTTGGCGACTCGACTGTTGGTTAGATGTTGACGGTGCACATGGTGGTTTCTGCGGACTCGACGATTGACGCGGTTCGACGAGTGCAGCTACTTTAGCGTCTATTGCTGTTAATGCCCTTTTTTGCCTTTTCACTGATTTGTCTGTTATCAAAGACAGTTCAGTTTCGTCGGTCCCTTCCATTAGTTCGGCCAGCACGTCATAATCTAAAATGAAACGGTATATACTTTGTTCTGACATCAAAGTAATTTCAGTTCTGAAAGCTGAACATTTTACTAACTAGTATAATGACTGCTGTCGCTGATGTCACTGATGCTCCGCACTGTCAAGGGATTAGCACCAATCTCCAATATACCTTCGTCCCCATCTGCGAGTAGCTCAATGGCGTTAGGCTGAAATAATTAAAGCGAAACGTGTATCAGTTTGTCAACTTTGGGGTTGAAATATCCACAAACTTTCAAGCTACGAAAGAAATAATCGTTTGAAATAAAGTAAAAATGTTGTCATAGTATTTCTACTACAAAACGCAACTTATTACATAGGATTTTTCAATTATTTACACCAAGAAGGTGTAATACATCTGTATTCAAAGACAAATTATTACCTGTTCTTCCGGAATGCATCCGGACTCTCAACTCCTTCTACGTAATCGTGACCCATTAAACACAAAATTTTTTGGTCGCGGTCTGTTAGTTTTGGTGGAGGACCTGTCACGTTGCCTGTTGCAGCTTGATTCGCGCGTATCTTTGCCACTTTTTGAGACACAAGTGTTTTGTTGTCTCGCCACGTCTATAAAAATATTTTAGATGTATATTGTTTGGAGCTACGGAAACATCTTGATGTAAAATATTGAAATATCTCTTCCATGTGTCAACTATTTTTCAATGAGAACATAACGCTATTGACTTACCGATTTCCATGACTTCACGTCTTTTGTTCTTCCATCGGTCCACATCTTATTTAATTCGTCCGCCAACTTCTCCCATGAAGCGGACAAATCAGACTTGCCGTGTAATGTTAGAAATTTCCCTGTAGCCACATGAGGATTCTGGACAAAGTAATCAACCATAAAATCGATTTGCGATGCGGTTGCCTTTGCTTGTCTTTTCCTCGCGCCTACTGCCATACACGTTTTGTTCCTAGAAGAAAATTCGAACCACGTTTAATGAATTTCATGTACTTAAACAAATATATAAAATCTACGAGTTTACGGCCGGTTGTTCCATCTTCAGGAAAATTCTACCTGCAGGTTGTAGCATCGGATAACAAACTTTTAACTATGGGATAAAATCAAATAAAATTCACCGGGAGGTAGAAAAACCGGTCCTAAATACGCATGTATAACCTACAATTCCACCTGTCATATTGTAATATACGTATTTTTAAATATTTTCGTTACAAACGTATTTACTTACTGCGATTGCGAAGCCGTTGTCGAACGAAAAAATTTTTTTGCTTTTCACTGTCGAAAAATTACGCCGAAGTATATGCAATAAAGGCACCATGGAGACTAGAGACCATGAAAGGCACAAAGAGACACGATTTGTAAACAATGCTTCCCATTCGACGATTACTAGTTATTTATGAGAAGTTACTAAAATGCCGGTGGTTCTCAACATCAACCATCGATCGATTTTGCTATTTCACGTAGTAAACGTCACTTCCGTATAGGCTCGAAACATACCGACGACGTTAAATAACGACGCTTCGTTATCGCATTCTGTAACGTCGAAGCAACGCTATTTGGAGTTACGGAATCAGACAGTCGTTATCCGTTTGTCGTTACACACGGTAGACGTCGCTATCGTTACCATAACGTTCCGATTCGTTATAGACATAACGAGTTACAGAATCCCGCTACAGTACCGGTACGGCGCTCTTCACATGAGCGGTACATTTGCGATACTTGGAGCGTGTTCGGAAATTGACTGACAGTGCTGCCAGTACTGGTGCTGGTTTTACTCACAAATTGCTGTCCTGTTTTACTGACAGTGCTGACTAGCGCTGGTAAATCCGAACGCTGTTTTCAGTACTTTCAGCCACTTTCAGCAGCGTCGGTTTGAGTTTTGCCGGCGGCCATTATGGTTTGTGTACATTTGTGTCATTTGTGCCAATAACCCGGAACGTGAAAATCGGAGCAACAATGAATTGTACAACCCAAATAATTATTCAAGAACTCGTTAACGAATTGAATGAGGATAATGATTCTTCTGATGACGAAATGTTTGTGAATCTCATGAGAATCGAATTGCGACGTCGAAAACGGAGGACGAAACCTCGAATTGAAGGTTATTCTGAAAATTTGATACCTTTATTATCGGACGAAGGCTTCAAATCGCATTTTCGGTAAGGAAAAAAAGGTTTTATTGATATTTTACTCAATTTTACTCGTGAACAATGAAATTAATTAATTAATTATCACCTAACCTATGATTTATTAACAGAATGACGAGGACCACGTTTGAAAAGCTTCTCAACATCCTTGGACCAAAGCTGGCTTCAGCAAGGGCTTGCCATGAGTTGAGAGTCGGTCGTCATCCAACGGAACCTATGAAGCAGTTGATGGTTACAATTTGGACTCTTGCAACCCCTGATTCATACAGGTAGTTTCATGTTTGTGTTATGTATCTCTGTTTTTTCTGGGTCTGCAATTTTTTTGTTAAGGAGTTATCCGCAGAAAAAAAACACCGTTTTGAGTACCGTCTGACTGCGGGTAACCCCTAATGCATGAACTTGAGAACTTAATAATTACAAAATTATGTAAGGCGTATATTAAAAATAACTAATTTCACACGAAGGTCAATATGCGAGCGCTTCGGAATTGGAAAGGCAACTGGACTGAGCATCATCAGACGAGTCATCAAGGCATTGCTCAGTATTCGATCTGCTGTTATTAAATGGCCTAGCGTTGAAGAAGCTGCACAGTCCGCAATATATTTCAGGCAAAAATATAGTTTTCCTGGCGTAATTGGCGCAATAGATGGTACACACGTGAAAATTGATGCTCCTCATGATAATCCAGAAGCTTACATAAACCGAAAGGGTTATTATTCAATACACTTACAGGTAAGTTTTAATTATTTTTTAGTTGATTACAAAAATAATATAAATTACATCTTTTTCATAGGTTGTATGCCAAGAAAACCTCAAATTTATACACTGCTTCGCGGGATTCCCCGGCTCTGTTCACGACAGCAGAGTTTTTAATTTGTCGGGTATGCAAGCGATTTGCAGTACAGAAACGCGCTTCCCGAATGAAACTCATCTTCTCGGCGATGCAGCTTATGCGAATCAATCACATTTATTGGTACCCTACAAAAACAACGGTCACTTAAGTGAACGAGAGGTCAATTACAACACCAGATTGTCGTCGACGCGCATGGTCGTGGAACGAAGTATTGGTCTTCTGAAAAACCGATTTCGTATCTTACTCGACAGACTTCCCGTACGACGAATAGATCTCATACCAAGCTACATAATCGCATGTTGTGTTCTGCACAACTTTTGTCTCATAAACGAAGATTATGTAGAAATGCCTTTGGTTATACCAAATCGTAACCACGATGTCAATGCCCATGTAGAGGTCAATGTGAATTTACGTAATGAGGGAAGAATGAAACACGATATAATAAAAAACAGTTTGCCATAATTTTCGATTACATGACATTTTCGTCCGGTTTATGTTCTGTATTTTTTTAAATTGTTTCTCACAAATTTTGTATTTAAATTGAATAATAAATTACATGAAATTACAAATACAAAAACCAGAATTTATTTTTTGCGCATGAGTTTTACGAAAAATATACTTTTGTCAAGTCCAAGTTTTTAGATAGTAACGAAAAAGTTCTTATTTATTTTGTTGTTTTTTTAATAATTTTTTATTACTGACAATCACACAGTGCAAAGTGAAAAAAATTATACATCTTTTTTAAAATTAATAATAGCAGATTTAATAACCATATCATCTTCGTCGAGCAACGAAACTCTTAATCTATTAACGACCCTTGGCGATTAATAAAATAAACAAAAAATTACAACGGCAAATACCAAATGCATAGTTGGTTTTCTTCCTTATATCCACAGCACGTGAGCTAATCAAGGTTCGTATAAAAAATATCACATTTTTCTTTCCCCTCGAACTTAAAGCATTTGAAATTATTTAAACAAATATTACAAAGATCATAAAATTAAAAAAAAACCTTCTCTTTGGATCTCTTTGGCAAATATCAAACGCATAGTGGTTTTTCTTTCTTATATCCACAGTACGTGAAATAATTAAGGCTCGTACAAAAAAAAAACAGATTTTTCTTTCTACCCAAACTTTGAGCATTTAAAATTACAAAAATCATGAAATGAAAAAAAAACTCTTTCGATTTATAAATGTGAACTTTCTCTTGTTATCGGTAACGTTAAAGTAAAGAGTCGAATTGGTATTCATGAAACGCACGAGACTATCGAGATGAAATTTATCGGTAATGTATAAAATAAAGAAAACAAAAAGAAATTAAAAATGAGTACAGCCAATCTTTTTAGTTACACTGATAATACTTAAATAGTTTAATTTTGGTAATTTTTTTCCAAAATTTCCAGCAGCCGATCCATTCTCTGCAATCTTTCAGTATGTTGTGCCGCTTGAGCCTTTTTTCGTTTCGACACCTCTTCAATGAATTGGTCGAATTTGTCCTCGACCGGCGATCTCGTACGTTTTCTTGTTGATTCTATGATATAAGAAAATACAAATAAAGGCTCATTAACAAATATTATTTTGTTTATTTTACATGTTAAGTTATTAATAAAGAAAAGTTCGAATAAATTATACTTACGACGCTCAGATTCTGGCCCCAAATTTTCTTTCATTTCCTCATTTTCCGTTGGCTCGGAACTGCAGATGGCGACAGGCTCTATCCACGGTTTTTGCGAATAAATGTTGTCCATCCTCTGCAAAAAAAACGTTAACAATGAACCAATACGCTTTTTTTCGTCCGAGATTTATGCAACACTCGCGCGCGCGCGCCCACGCACAGGCAGAAACACACACACACCCGCACGTACGCACGCACGCACGTATATATGTATAGATATATATAAACAAACATCGAAGTATTGCCACGTTTAGCGATTGTTCCCTGACTTCGCGTTATGATCCTTGATCTTCTTGTAAGTGCGTTTCAGTGACGCCAGTTTTGTTGCGCACTGTTTCGCGCTAACTTCGATCTTTTTTTTCTTTAAATTTAATACGATATTTTCGAAGGCATCTTTTTGCTTTAATTTTCCTCTTTCGATCAATTTTTGAAATGTTTCGAATTCGGAAATGAACGCCAATGTTCCCGCCACTGTCCAAGTGTCTGAAATTTAAATATACAAATAATAATATTTACATATCGGTAATGGGCGGCGTCTAAGGTAAGCACAAGGAGGTATGAGATTAGGCGGAAAAAAATGGCAAAAGATGAGTCAACCACGTGTGGTGGCCAGTATCTAGAGTGAGGCGAAAAACGGACTGAACGTTGGGCAAAAGGATGGATAAAAGAAAACTTAAGGAGGAAGGAAGGCAGAAAGACACGAGAAAGATGCTGAAGAAGGGAGAACGGGAGAAAAAGTACGAGAATAAAAGGACGAGAAAAAGAACGAAAAGGACAGATTAGCAATGGACAGATGAAGAAATAGAGGAAGGAGGATGATGAAAAAGAGAGAATGGCAGACAAAGATGCACAGGAAGAAGAGGGGAAAAAAGAGAGGAGAGCAGAAGAGGGTCAGAAAAAAGCAAATGAGAGGAATAAAGAGGTGACAGAAAAGGATCGGAGCCTCAGAAGGCAGATAAAAGGAAAGCGCGAAAACACGGTGAAAAAAAGGAACAAGGAGAGAATTAGTATAGAAAATAAAGCCATGAAGGGAAGAGAGGAAAGGAAAGAGAGGAGAAGAAGTGATGTGAATGCGAGAGTGGGAGGGCTGCTATAGAAAAAAGACGGATGTACAGACAGAAGAAGTAGAAGGCGAAAAAAATATTGTAACAGAAGAAAAATGAAATGTATGACAAATGTGAATGTAAGGAGGAAGGGCGACGTAAATTGTTATTATCTGTTTTACCTGTACAATCATCGGAGGCTTCTTGAGGCTCTTCCGGAGTCTGCTGGTGCGATCCTTCACCTTCAACCGCTTTATCAGCTCTCGCCTGTGGCAACTTCTCCGAAATCATTTTGAGCATGAACAATGCATCTATAATTTTTTAATAATTGCGTGTTATCTTTTATATGCTGGTGATATAATAATATTTTTTTCAGAGTGGCTACCCGTCCGGAGATTAGACAGATAAATATAGATTATTCATTTGGAAAGATATGGCGCATCATCATTGCCCAGCTTTATACAGTCATAATGTTACCATCCAACGGATAATCATGAGAAACAGATAGCTTAAAAATCCACGCTTTATTGCACGAACTGACAAATTGTCAATGGAAAAGAAATAACACACTAATTCCAGCTATCTGTTTCTCATGGTCATCTATTGAACGGTAATATTGTGCCTGTGAATAGCTGGGCAATAATGATACGCCATATTTTGTCGAATGAGTCTACTTTCTAATGTACGAATCTATTTTTCATCTACATTTATTCATCTGATCTCCGAACGAGTAGCAACTTTGATTTTTTTAGTGCCTTTCAGCATGCCAAATGAGATAGGTTAGGAGAAATTACCGTTGTCAGCTTTTTCGTACTCCTCCTTCGTCATGGGTATTCGAAATGTATACCCCGTTGCGTCATCCATGACCGGCACCCACATAATCTGCTTGACAGTGTCCATTTTGTTAATTAAAATGTTTTTTTCGGATTCAGAATCGTGTCAGGGAGCAGCCTAGTGATCGTGTGTTACGCGTAGCTGAAAAATGCGGAAGAACACCGAATAAACAATGGGAGCAGCCATATGCAATGCTGACTGTGCACTACCTCGCTGCTGGCAGTCTCGACAGCCGGAAGTCAGTAATTCCCTAGGACCAACATCCAACGAAATGGTGATACGTTTCAGTCCTGTCAGTCGTGCTGAAAAGCATTTTAGAACGGAAATCTAGTACTGACAGTACTGTCAGTCAATTTCCGAACACGCTCTTGGTTAGCTGGGTTAGCTGGGTTAGCCACCATCTTCCGCCTGTCTCTCGCGCTACGGCTCTGTAGACAGCGCGCCAAGCCGCCGGCGTGAACGCCGCTTCGGTTCAGTTTGCACCGAAGCCGTGTCAGTGACAAATAAAAAGTGATTATGCGAAAAATATAAATATTCGTCGCTTAGCGAGAGCGATAATTGAAGTGAGAGAGTATTCGATCGTGCGTTACCAGACGTGTGAAGAGGAAAATTTCAGGACATCCGAGGAATCTGCGGGATTCGACGGAAAGCGTCGCACCAATAAGTGCAACGCTATTTTGGATAAAGACAAACTTTTTTGACAGGGTAAGTTTTTCTTTTACGCAATTCTTTCCGCTTTGACTCTCCCTTTTTTCCCTACCTCTTTTTTTCTTAAGGTAAATAAAGAAAATTATTTATTTCATGAAGAAATAAGTCTCCGCCGTTTTTTAATCGAAAACTGGGCATTTATTGTGAAAGAACGGTATTTTCTGTTTTAATGGAAGTATTCGATTGTACATCGAAATGTTTATGTGTATTCGAAGTATTTGAATAAAACATAACAATAAATCCTTTATTATATTTATGATATATGCTGATATATATATATATTTTGTAGGTAATGAGTATTTTTTGTAGTCGATCCCGCAATTTACTTTTGGGCCGAGATATTCGAGAAATAGAGAACGAAGAACGAGTAATCGGAGAACCAGGTGCCCTGAGAGGAGGAATTCGTGAACAAATTGGAGTCGTGCGACTTGGATTTTACCGATTTTAATTCGGACGACGATGTGGACGTGCAGGGTCCCGTGATCGTGGCGAACGGAGTGCCACCCTTGCTAAGACAAGATCTCGACAATAATCACGTTGCTCGCGCCAATTCGGTCATGTTCAAACTCGAGGCCGATAATCTTCGTATAATGGAGACGAGAACTTCGAGAAATTCGAATATTGTCAAAATTTCAGTAAATTGGGAGAACCTTTTGTAAATTGTAAGAAAATTTCGTAAATTCTAAGAAATGTTTATAAATTGTAAGAAATTCTTGTAAAATGTAAGAAAATTCTGTCAATTGTACAAAATGTTCGTAAACTAAAAGAAATTTTTGTAAATTGTAAAAAAAAGCTGTGAATTTTAAGCAATGTTTGTAAATTGTAAAAAAAAAAATGTAATACATTTTCGTAAATTATAAGAAGTTTACGTGAGTTCTAAGAAGTTTTTATAAACTGCAAACAAAATTAAAAAATTGTACAATATTTCTGTAAATACTAAGAAATTTTCGTAAATTCTATGAAGTTTTTGTAAATTGTAAGAAATATTTGTAAATTGTAAAAAAATCGAGTATTGTAAAAAATTTCCGCACATTGTAAGGCATTTTTGTAAACTAAGAAATTAATTTCTTATAATTTACGAAAATATTTTACATTTTTTTATTTCTTTTTACAATTTCCAAAATTTTCTTAAAATTTCCGGATTTTTTAAATAATTTACAAAAATTCCTATTGATTTAATTTTTTTTGTACAATTTACAAACATCGCTTAGAATTTACAACTTTTTTTTGCAATTTACAAACATTTCTTATAGTTTACGAAAATTTTGTACAATTGACAGAATTTTCGTACATTTTACAAGAATTTTTTGCAATTTACAGATACTTCTTACAATTTTCAAAAAATTCCTAGAATTAACAAAAATCTTTTATCATTTACGAAAATTTCTTACAATTTACAAAAGTTCCTCACAATTTACTGAAATTTTGAAAATATTCGAATTTCTCGAAGTTCTCGTCTCCATTATACGAAGATTGTCGGCCTCGAGTTTGAACATGACGGAATTGGTGCAAGCAACGTGATAATCGTCGAGATCTTGTCTTAGCAAGGGTGGCACTCCGTTCGCCACGTTCACGGGACTCTGCACGTCCACATCGTCGTTCCAATTAAAATCGGTAAAATCCAAGTCGCACGACTCCAATTTGTTCACGAACTCCTCCTCTCAGGGCACCTGGTTCTCCGATTTCTCGTTCCTCGTTCTCTATTTCTCGAATATCTCGGCCCAACAGTAGATTGCGGGATCGACTACAAAAAATACACATTATCTACAAAAATATATATATTGGCATATATCGAAGGTCATCGCGCATTTGCGACAAAACATGGACCTAAAATTGAAGGAAAATTTGTGCCAAACGATTTATTGTTATGTTTTATTCAAATACTTCGGATAAACATAAACATTTCGATGTACAGTCAAATACTTCCATTAATACAGAAAATACCGTTCTTTCACAATAAATGCCCAGTTTTCGATTAAAAAACGGCGGAGACTTATTTCTTCATGAAATAAATAATTTTCTTCATTTACCTTCAAAAAAGAGGTAAGGAGACAAGGGAGAGTCAAAGCGGAAAGAATTGCGCAAAAGAAAAACTTACCTTGTCAAAAAAGTTTGTCTTTATCCAAAATAGCGTTGCACTTGGTGCGACGCTTTCCGTCGAATCCCGCAGATTCCTCGGATGTCGTGAAATTTTCCTCTTCACATGTTCGGTAACGCACGATCAAATACTCTCTCACTTTAATTATCGCTCTCGTTAAGCGACGAATATTGATATTTTTCGCATAATCACTTTTTAATTGTCACTGATGCGGCTTCGGTGCCAACTATGAAGTGAAGCGGTGTTCACGCCAGCGGCTCAGTGCGCTGTCTACAGAGCCGTAACGCGAGAGACAGACGGAAGATGATCCCGACTGGAAATATTGTTCCGGCAGCCAGATCACTGATCAGGCCGGTTCAAGATACGGTCTGGAATACCATAGAAGCGCCCGCCTGATCTGTGCAGGATATTTACTGGATCAGTGAATCCGGAGAACGGGTGTAACAAAGATAAACCGATCAGTCCTGAATCAGGTAATGTTGCGAGGACCTTGTTACGGCGCCCAAGTCCGTGCCTGATCGGCGCCGTATTTCTGCCGCATCAGGAGTACTCAGATACCGAGGTAAGAAAGTAGCATCAATCAGGTTTACGTCAGTCGACTCGCAACGCGTCCCTCACATGGCTCTGTTAAGGTTACCTGTCCACGGCCTGATCGATTTTCCTTTTCCCATCCGTGCTCCGAGGTTGGCTAATCCAGTAGACATCCGGTGCCGATCCGCCATGCACTTCGAAGTGTATGTCTGATTTGCGCCGCATGTCTACCGGATAACCTTATTCGGGGCCATCAGAGTAAACAACTGAGTTGCTGCGTGCATAATTTCGGCAAGTTTCTAATTAAAGTAATATGGTGCCCATGCGGACGCTGTCATCATCAAATCAAGATACAAAGAACGAATAAAAATAAATTTGCAGTTTGCATCGTGGGAATGCAACGCTTTTTTTCTTCCCTTTTCATTCGTTTATTTTTGTCATTATCAAAACGTAATCAATCAAATCAAATCAATAAAATTTCATTAGCACAAATAATTTTTTTTTACAAAATCATCCAAAGCCTTTTTTTTGCATATTCCGGTCGTAACACTTCAATGAGAATATGTGAAAACGTTTGCGTTATTTTCACAGCCTAAATAGGCAGTAAAAATCCGGTTAAAACAGAATTATTGTTAGATTGCCGTGATGCAATCTTCAACCCCAGGGATAAAATTATTGACATTCTTTAGAATATAATTAGAATGATAATAATATCCAAGGAAAAAAAGAAGGTTTACACAAGTGTTGGAATGGCTAAATAGGTAGCGCGCTCAGCTTTAGAATAAGAAGACGTGGTTCAATTGCGAGGGGAGGTAAATAACTTCAACGAGGCAGAATATGTTTTCTTCCAATTATCATATAGGCAGGATCATCAATAACGCATATGGAAACAAAAAATACTACCAGATTTTTTTTTATTCGTAATTTTGGGATTCTTTTCATTTCAGGCATAGATACGGTAACCGGGTCAGAACCTGAAAAGATGTACGGATCAGTTACGTTACCGGTATCCGCGTTATGGCCGGATTCAAAAAAGCGTTTCACGCCCGGTAAAGCTCTGATCCCGCAGCCTGTACCGTGCCGTGGTACGGGATACGGTATGCCGGATGCAGCTCTAGTCTGCCCCGTAGCAACATTTCTAGTCGGGGTAGAATAAGCTATCGTCCAATGGCGTACTAGTACCGTACCGGTTCGGTAACAGTACGCGGTAGTGCTCGTGTAGGATTCGCTCGAATCGCACGGCGTGCTGTTACGGTACCCCGACAGACACGTACCGCTCGTGTACTGCTCTGGTGGAGTACGCCGTAACGTCACCGTGACCTCCACGTACGTGCGTACGGTAACGTTACCATACCAGTACGGCGTACAGTACGGCGTACGGTGAATCTACCAGTACGGTGAGCTCACGCCGTATCTTACCCGAGCAGTACGGCGTACTGCTCATGTACGGTACAGGAGTAGTACGGCGCATGGTACGCCGTACGGTGAATGTACCAGTACCGTGACGTTCTGTGCGCTTAACGTACGCTCCCGGTACCGGTATAGTAAAGCTATTGTATCCGTACAAAACGAGCTTCGTACGTTCATAGTACGGTTAAAATAACCTCTCGTTAGGCTCAAAATACTCACATCGTACTACTATAGTACCATACGGTTAAAATAACCTCTCGTTGTGACTCGGGTACCCGATGTTCGGGTCGGGTCGGGTACCCGATGGGTTACGTGTTTGCATTACCCGCCACTATCGGGTACCCGAATGTGGTAATCGGGAATTCGTAAACGTCGAGTACTCTTAAACTTCGAATATTCGTAAACGACTCGGAGATCCGTATCTATTATTTTTATTTTTTTAAATTTTGTATTTAGGTGTATCGACCAAATAATGGGAGAAAACGTAAACTCGAAGAATGCGATAAAACGAATAAATGATAATACTGTAAAAAATATGTTTTCGTCTCACTTTTCTGTCCTGTGTGTGTGTGTGTGTGTGTGTGTGTGTGCGCGCGCGCGTGCGTGTGTGTGTGTGTGTGTGTGTGTGTGTGTGTGTGTGTGTGTGTGTGTGTGTGTGTGTGGACGGGGGGGGGGGGGGGGGTCTGTTAAAGTGGAGTGAAAAACGGTCACTTTTGGCGGATCGTATCGTAATAGCGCGAAAGTAAAAGCGAAAGTTGCGTTTTGGCATCAATAAAAAGTGTGAAAAAGGAAAAAAATGTACAATAAATATCTTCTGTTCCAGCGAACGCCTTAAAGTTTTTAATTTTTTAATGTATGTTTTAAATGGAGAAAAAACCCAAAAGACCAAGATTCAACTCCTTGCCTTTATTCGAAGCGAGAAGAATGTAGCTTCCATTTGACAATTTAAAATTGAAAATATCTCGATTAGTTTCAGAGATATAAGCGTTTGAAGAACAAGTTTTATCTGGAAAAATTTTTAAATGACAACAAATTAAAGGAGAATGAATCGCCGAAATTACCAGTTAGCACTAGATAGAATTAACGAAAATTCGACGAAGAATCTTGCTTTTATTTTGTTATTCAACATTCAAATATCTCGATATTTCCTGAAATGCGAGTGTCTTAAAAGAAGTTTGCCAGAAAAAATTGTAAACATATACATAACAAAAATACTAAAATTATTAAATTAATTTTTTTTGTATTTCTTATAAACTCTAACCTATCGGCAAAGGGTAGAGAACATAAAACTGGAGTCTATTTCGTCCATTTTGGTACGTTTCCGTGGCGCTATCTAGATATTGAATTCCAGAAAACTTCGCTTTGTTTTCCAAAGCGAAAGTACGTTTTGTATTAGAAAACAAAGTGAATTGCGACAATTCTTTATTTTAATAACTTTGACAAATGTGCATTACATTTTCTGAAATTTTCAAAACAAGGCGAATTTACAATTTTTTCTTTTTTGGTTTCTATTGTTTTTTCATTTTGTCGTTTTTGACATTTGTGCAGTTTTTAACAACTTTTGATTATCGTAATCTTAATAAATTACATTTTCATTACTTTAACAATTGAGAATTGGATTTTTAGAAACTTTTGCTTTGTTTTCCGAAGCGAAAATGTGTTTTTATTTGAGAAACAAAGTGAATTGGGACAATTTCTTATTTTTATTACTTTTACAATTGCACATCAGATTGTGAGAAATTTTTGCTTTCTTTTCCACAGCGAAACTTCGTTATATTTTGGAAACAATGGGGCACAGGATTTTCGAAAATTGTCGCTTTGTTTCAACCGCCACACATCGGCGGTGGCACAATACAATTGTGCCATGCGTTTTAGTGTTCTCGTTCTCGCCTCCATCATACGAAGATTGTCGGCCTCGAGTTTGAACATGACGGAATTGGTGCGAGGAACGTGATAATTGTCGGGATCTTGTCTTAGCAGTGGTGGCACTCCGTTCGCCACGTTCACGGGGCCCAGTACGTCCACATCGTGGTCCGAATTAAAATCGGTAAAATCCAAGTTGCACGACTCCAATTTGTTCACGAACTCCTCCTCTCAGAGTACCTCGCTCTCCGATTTCTCGTTCCTCGTTCTCCATTTCTCAATTACCTTGGCCTAAAAGTAGATTGCGGGATCGACTAGAAAAAATACATATTATCTACAAAAAAATAATATCAATATAGATCCAAGGTCATCGCGCATTTGCGACAAAAACTGGACCTGAAAAATATGACTTCCATTGTTGATATCTCCTAATACTAATAATAATGATATTAACAGTAAAAGCTTTTAATCAATGTTGAAAGTATAATATTAATTTAGCGAACAATAAAAAAAATTGAATATTTGAGGATAAGAAACAAAATACTTTTCTTTTTTACAAACGAATCGTTAAAAACAATATTTATAACAATTTTTCAGGTTCATGCAAAGGCCACCAAATTGAAGAATATCTGTATAAAATTTCAGCTTGATTGGTTCATTACTTTTTGAGTTACATTCTACGTCGCAAAAAAAAACACGTTTCGAACAAAACGCGTTTGAAATTTTCGTCCTCGAAAAGTACGAGACGAGGGAGCAGCGGACGACCGAGAGTGTACCGGGACGCGGAATTGGAAACATTATCGAATGAAAATTCGAGCCAAACGATTTATAGTTATGTTTTATTTAAATACTTTGAATAAATATAAATATTTCGACGTACAGTCGAATACTTCCAATAAAACAGAAACTACCGTTCTATCACAATAAATGCCCAGTTTTCGATTTACAAAACGGCGGAGACTTATTTCTTCATGAAATAAATCATTTTCTTCATTTACCTTGAGAAAAAAAGAGGTAAGGAGAAAAGGAAGAGTCAAAGCGGAAAGAATTGCGTAAAATAAAAACTTACCCTGTCAAAAAAGGTTATCTTTATCCAAAATGGCACTTGGTGCAACGCTTTTCGTCGAATCTCGCAGATTCCTCGGATGTCTCGACGTTTTCCTTTTCACACGTCCGGTAACGCACGATCGAACACTCTCTCACTTTAATTATCGCTCTTGTTAAGTGACGAAAATTGATATTTTTCGCACAACTATACTTTTTATTCGCAGACCGATGTGTTGGTCTAGAGGTTAGCGTGCTTGCCTCTGAAATCAACACATCGGAAGGTCGCGGGTTCGAATCACCGTCTTGTAGTTTCGGAGAGAAATAAAAACACAGGCGTGACGTAGCTCCAGTTCTACACGAGTGTCGCGCACACGGACCGGTACGTGTGTGTGTCGGGTGTGTATGGCTGTAGCCTGTGAGCTTATTTCTCGACGAAACGCGACTAACTCCGAGGCTGGGAAGCGAACTCGTGACCGGCTGTATTGATATAGGTTTTCCGCAGTTTCCCTATACCCATGCCAGAAAATGTCATGGTGAATGCGATACAGAGGGGGAAGTCGGCTGCGGCCGCAAGGTGGGGATCGATTAGGGATGTGGATTGGAGAAAATGGTGGGAAAAGTAAAAAGGGGAAATCCCTGTACATGGAAGCTAACAAATAGCGAAGCGTTCGCCGTACTTTTTATTCGCCATCTCGTCCGGCGTAACGATTTGTCGCTAATGCGGATTCGGTGCAAACTAAAGCGTAGTGGTGTTCACGCCGGCGGGTTTGGCGCGCTGTTTACAGACCGGCGGAAGATGATGGAATAAGCTATCCTCCCGTGCCTATTTAATAACTGTTACAGATGGCATATTCATACCTTTTTTCAAGGAACTATATGAAAGAATATTATTCTTATAAAAACACTTCCTCTTGCATACGCGTATTTATCAATATATAATACGCCATACCGGTCATTTACGATTCGCTCGAATCGTACGGCGTACTAGTACCGTACCGGTACGGTAACAGTACGTCGTAGTGCTCGTGTACGATTCGCTCGAATTGCACGGCGTATTGATACGGTAACATTACGCCGTACTGCTCGTGTACGATACGGTCTTACATACAGGTCTTGTAACTCGCTCAAAATTTCAGTGGTGGGGGATGGCCTCTTACTGAAGCACCGACTGTTTTAACTCGTGACCACGAGGATCGCTGCTATAGAGCGATGCAGGCTGTGTGAGAGAGACAGAAATAGATTTCAAAAGTAAACAAAACCCAAACATAACCGCTGATTCACGCGACGTGCTCTATTTGTAAACATGTAAAAACGGTGATACTGAAAGAAAATCTATTTTTCGAAGGACATTAAAACCTGCAATTTATGGAATGATTGAAATTATTTTTTTTTCGCGTTGGAGCCAGGAACCTGAAAAAAAATGAAAAATTATTGGGATCATTACAATAAATACTTTCCAGGCTGGAAAACACAAACCAAAGTTAGTGAATTATTTGAATTTATTCTACTCGAGAGTCCTTCGCTTAAATTCGGAAAAGAGGTGTTTTTTTAAATTTACCAACGCAAACCGTTTCGGAAACTGCAAAGTAGAGATTATTGAAAATGTTTCTTGGGACATGCATTAAAATTTTTCGAAGAGGAAAAAAAGAATTGCAAGAGAAGCACTGTTTCTTAAGTATTTGGTTCATTTTTAAGAAATACATCCTGCAAGTGTTTCGGTCTGGATTCTACTTCGGTCTGGAATAGCTGCCACTTATTCTCCGGTCAATTAAAACAACGCGTAAAGCCTATTTGTTTTATAAAAGCTAAAACATGTTTTTAAAAACCGGGCGCACAGGGATCGAACCCCTGAAAGCAGCATTACGAAGCTTGCACCGAACCCCTCGACCAACACGAGCTCACATCGACACCTATATAAAAAACATTCATATTCACTGTACCCACTTGGATAACTATAGTCTTTCGGTTTTTTTTCAGGTTTACGATAAAGTTAATTTTAATTGTATTTCGGTCCATCATGCATTTTTGACATTCAATATCATAATTTGCCTTCACCAGCCAATTGTACAGCTAGGTTAGGTTCCTATGAGTCAACAATCGATTTCCATCTCTGTCGCACAACCTGCATCACTCTATCGCAGCGACACTCGTGGTCACTAGGCGAAACGGCCGGTGTTTCAATCCGAGGACATATCCCCACCACCAGAATTTCAAAACCTGTATGTAAGACCGTGGTGTACGATTCGCTCAAATCGCACGGCGTACCGGTACCGTAACATTACGCCGTGACAGTACGGTAATAGTACGGTGACTTCACGCGGTGGAGTGTCCTAGGGGAATCGTACGCTTGTCTATCTGTGTACGCCGTACTGCTCGTGTACGATTCGCTCAAATCGCACGGCGTACCGGTACCGTACCATTATGCTGTGGAATAATACGCCGTGGCAGTACGGTAATGGTACGGTAACTTCACGCCGGGGAGTGCCCTAGGGGAATCGTACGCTTGTCTATCTGGGGGAGTCCAAACTCCCGTGCAAGCACTGAAATGGCTCCAACATAGATGGCCTGGGGTGCCGCGGACCAGTGGCGTAGCTAGGGGGGCAAGGGCCCTGGTGCATAGGGAGAGAATCGGGCTCTCCTCCCCTCTTTCCGCGCAGTTTGAACTTATTGATATGAAAATGATTGATAGGGAATAAGAATAGGAAACAGTGGGTTGAATCATCCCTAGTAGGCTAAATCCATACGTCGTCTCTATCAAAATCTTCATGTGTTCAATGGAAGAAAAAGGGAGTAAATAAACAACGACGCACATAACAGTATAGAATATTTATTAATTAAAAGAAAAAACGATTTTTAAGAGAATTCCCCGCCCGATTTACAATCTCTTGCGCGCTTTAATGTTTGCGAATTCGTCTATAATTTCACTCAATTCCAAGTTTGATGCCGCCTCATTTTCTATTGCAATCAACGATAAATGTCGGAGGCGATCTTGGCCAATGCTGTTTCTTAAATAATTTTTTATAATCTTCAGTTTACTGAAAGATCTTTCTGCTGCCGCGGAAGTAACAGGAATTGTGTGAAACAGTAGCATCGCTGTATACACTTCCGTAAGGTCACATTCGAGCACGCCAAATTTCGTTATAATTTCTTTGCAAAGCTGGCGAATAGACCACGTCTCCATCAATTGAGGGAGGATCAGATGATATACATTAAGAAATTGGAGCGAAAAAGTGGGTCCAATTATATCACAATATTTCTTCTGAAACTGATCACATTTTTTGAGTAAAATCGTTTCATTCCAGCTGAGCAGATTTTTTGGAATCAGGAAGTCGAACGATTTACAAATTGCACTCATACCAATAAAACGCGCATCTAACTGATTGATTATTATGTCGAGTACACTGTTGAAAATAGTTACTCTAAAGACTTCTTCCTGGTTTTCGAATCGGTGATCAGAAGCCAATTCATCGAAATGCTTTTTAGTTTTCCTTCGTCGCTTTTCTGGGAAGGTAGGATCGATGTCGTATTTTCTCGCGGTTTCGGTGGCCTTGGACTTGAAGGACTCGAAGTCATTTCTATACTTTTTCAATTTATCCGTTGTTTCGTCCAAAGCCTTACTCGCTTCGTCCAAAACGATATCACGTTTTTGCAAAACTTTGGAAACATAATTGATATTGTTCAATACGCTGTGCATGAATTCACAAAGAAATACAAACTCAAAATTCAGCATTTTTGATTTTATAATCTCTGCTTCACTGCGTTCGTCTTTACTGGAACTCTTCAGCGTTATTTCGGACAATGCTTTGATGATATCGAAAAAACGAAGTTTGACTGCAGTTATTGAATTAACCCTGCTGGACCATCTTGTTGGATTCAATTTTTTCAAAGTAATTTCTGATTCACCGGTGAATTTCGATAAAAGGTCCCAGCGCTTAATGCTGTTTCCAAAGAAGTTAAATAAGTCTTGAATTGTTGCAAAAAACTTCTGAATTTCGACGGAACCTCGAACGGCATCATTTACGACCAAATTCAAATTATGACTGGCGCAATGTACGTACTCTGCGTTTGGCTGAATATCTTTAACTTGTTTTTGCACACCATTATACGCACCACTCATTACACTGGCCCCATCGTAACCTTGCCCAACACACTTTTTAAAATCAAGACCCTTTTCGGAGAACAACGTAGTAACTTGATTTACCAAATCCGCGGCGCTGTGTTTAGTGACTGCGTGGAAACCTAGAAATACCTCTCTTACTTCAATGTCGATTGGTTGTCCATTTTCCGATCTTGATATCACTGCATATCTTACGACAATGCTCAGTTGATCCACTTTTGATATGTCCTGCGTGGTATCCATGATGATGGCAAAAAACGGTGACGCCCTAATTCGATCCAACAAATGATTCTCGAGTTTGGTGCCCAAACACTCGATCATTTCATTTTGAATCGTTGCACTCAGGTATCTTGTTGATCCTAAAAACATGGGGATATTAGAAAACATCAGATTATGATAACATAAATTATAAACACAGTAAACGAGATAATTTCTTACCTTTGGGCATATCCAAAACTTGACGCAAGATGTGGTCGTATCTAGCGACGAGTTGGACAATTGAGAGAAAATTTCCGTGGTTTCCTCCCTCACTCAGATCCTCTCGATGTCCTCTCAAAGCCAAAGAACTCTTCGCAAGAGTAATTATAATATCAAATAATCTGCGAAGAACTTGTCTCCAAAATGATGCTTCTTTGCGAATTTCATCTTCAAGTTCTCTGTCGATGGTGGAACTTTTTTGCCACGCTTCATATACAGCGCACGCCTCCGTGTGTGCTTTCGAGGAACCATGTTGCTTGATTCTGTCTGATAAATGCCTCCAGTCCCGAAATCCAGTGCACCATGCATTTATTTGCGAAGCGAACAACCAACACGGTTGGCAGTAGGCAGCATCCAGCATTTTGGAGTAACATATCCAAAAACGATCAACTGGACCGTATTGTGACGTAGAAACGTAATACGTTTCTGAAAAGCTCCTGTTGTCTTGGTGGGGGTCCTTCGGAAAAGGTCCCGGAGGTTTCAAAGGTCCCTTGTCAAGAATCAGACGTTTTTCGGTATCACTCAGTTTCTTGTTGATGTAATTTCCCAAGTCATTTGAAATTTCGAGAACTTTTGAAGATGTAGAAATTGATGATTCCTCTACCGTAGGTTGCACGGAAGCGTCGAGGTAGTCATTTTCAGCAGGGGCATTGATGGTAGTATTTTGAACGATGACTTCGGCACTTTTGAACGATGTTTCGGCTGTTGAAGGAACTGTAGCAGAAAGCGGTTTCGTAAAAAAGCTATCTAGCTTGGGCAATTTTTTTTTACTTTCTTCTCTTTCTTGTCGTTGTTTCCGCTTTGCGGCACCGCTACGTTCCTTTTTTCGTTCCATAATTTTTAATTGGTAACTATCGAAATTTTAGAAATCCGGAGTACTCACTGAGATTTTCCTATATTGCTTGTTAATGTTTAGTATAGATTACAGCAAGCTCAACAGAAAAGAACCATAAAACAGCTTGTTTGGTAATAATGTGGTAAAATCAATGTTAATTCATAAGAAGATATCGTTTCTATAGTAGCTCGTTTGTCAATTTGGACTTGAGTTTAGGAAAACGTTGGTTATTTTTTATTGCCGATCAGGTTGAGAGCTATCATACATTATACGGTTAGCGTTGTGCTGCAACCTGTATCGTACATATCTTGTCATCGGAATTTTTTTTTGCGAAAATGAGTTTTACCAGAATTTGGTGCCGGATGGATGGATGTACGGAATAGAAATCATAACATTAGTGGTGATACTTGATGAAATAAGGCTGGTAGTAGGGAATTACGAAGTACAACAGTAACAGTCAGCGACACACCTAGCATCAACTACTGTAGTACGTCCCAGACCCCAGAAAGTTGAAAAAATCGCCGGAAATATCATAAATAAGAACTGATGCAAGGCAAGAGCGAATGAAAACTTCATTAAAAAGTTGATGGGCGGAATTTGTGAATTGATCTCACGACCGTCAAGCACGTGAGCTGATCCAATGTGCTACGGGCGGACTCATCCAAACTACCATATAACTGAAATAACGATAACAAACAAACAGCACATGCTTATCGAGGACGCTTGGCGCATGTGTTGAAAATGTTAAACAAGGAGTTTAATCATTGGTGGTGTTGATTTAAATTTAAAAAAAATAAAAAATTGAATTTGAAAAAAAAATTCTTGTGAGCAGGCTCGAGCCTCGAGTCTCGAGCCTGCTCACAAGAATTTTTTTTTTTTTCAGTTTTTTGAATTTTTTAAATTTTTCATTTTTTTCAAAGCTGAGGCTAGAGGGCCCCCTGAGCGCGAGGGCCCTGGTGCACGGCACCACCTGGCCCTATGATAGCTACGCCACTGCCGCGGACCCTATGCATAGTAATATATTGGTCGATGAGGTGCAAGTGATCGGATGAGTTTCTAACCTCACGACAATCCGAGCTTGACTGCAAACGTCAAAATTTCGAGCGATCAAGGCTCGGTAATTTCCCCATGATCATTTGAAGAAAATCACTTTTAAATGCGAGAAAAGGTGAGTCTTTTGCTTATGTGTACTAAATATTCCGACTGAAAACTTTGTCGCCCGTAGAGTAACTTATTCAATAAGTGATGATAAAATAAATGTCCTTGTTCATCGAGAGTCTGAATAGAAATTAGTATTTTTTTTTATGATGAATGGTACGAATAATATACCGTATTCGATAATTAAAAACTATGATCAGTATTTAATTCCTGAAATTTAATTGCCGTGTGCAATATGGTGAAATTGTGCGGAGTACCAGGTTGCAAGACTGGTCAGTACGAACACCGAACTCGGCGGTGCACATTCGGATTACGGCAGCATACGGTCTTTCGTACACCTAAGGTAAATATATTTTGGAGAGGAATTGATGTTGAAGTTTTTGGTTAAGGAACTATCTCTACGTGTATAGTTGAAAATTTTATTGGATTTCATAGCGCAATAACAGGCTTTCTGAGTAGAAGCGAGCACTCAATTGGAACCTCGACAAAATAGGATAAATTCGATACTTTTTTTTCTTCAAAACGCCAACATCTTGTCGATATCAATTTTTAATAACTCCATAGCAAGATAGCGGCTTTCATACCGATTAATAATCTTTTTACAAATTCTGTTTCAGATCATATTTACAGCCACAACCGTGTACACCATGATAACACTCTTTTTCGAAGACATTTTCAACCCTTGAAAAAATGTAAAAGAAATACAAATAAACGTTTCAAAATTTATTTTCTGTTCTTCATGAGAGCTTTTATTGGACTTAAATAATCGGACTAATTAGTGTATTTTAACCATGGAAAAATAAATAGCGCAAATACACTATTTTTGGACTCGTTACACTGTAATAATCTCTTAATATTCACAGCATACTCTTCAAAATATAAATACTAGGCAATATGAAAAAGAATGAGTTGAAAAAATGTTGTTAACGATTCTATGGACGGATATAAATCCGTCACAATTATACCAAATTATATCAAAAAAATTATTCGTTTATATCAAAAATGTACATTTGTACACTTTTGAAATAAACGAATAATTTTTTTGATATCATTTGGTATAATTGACATCTTATATGAAAATTATTTTGTAACGATAAGGAGGAAGATTTTTTTTGTAATTATCTACGCAATGGCCATTTAGAAATTGAATTATATCTGCAGGGTCAAGTTTCTTCATACATATTCGTGTTGTACTCTGAAAAATTACACACAAGAATAATAAACTAAAGTTTTTGATTGAAAAAACTATGGTTTATCTGTACTGTATGCGTATTAATCAAATATCGTATACCTCTTTGTGTCAATTCTTATAACTCTGACACTTGCAATGAAAGGTACATCAGCTGTGAACCGTCTTCATCGGACTTATGTTTCGCATATATCTATACATGTAGTCCGAGTACCCCAACCGCCATCTATCTCGGACACCGATTTGGGGACGAGTTGAAAGGCCGAGTGTGGCCTCCTGTACTTAGGGCGGTATTCATAGTCAGATCTCAAATGCACTCCAAGATCGTCTTCGCCAAGACGATCTCATTAGACCGCGGCGTTCTTAAGATGCCGTATATTTCATAGTTCCGAAATAAGATGATCTTCGTGAAGACGGCGCTGCTGAAGATGGTCTTATTTGAACGGAAGCCGTCTTGACAAAGCATTTGCTTGAGACCGTGCTTGTTCGGCGTTCGGGTAATATCGGAAATTTACCGTTGTATCGACCAATCATAGATGAGAACGCGGTTTTACGAGCCGCCATATGTGAAATTTGATAAATGTCAAAGTGAATAAGGTCTCAGCAATTGCTTTGTCTATTGTACTCGAATAATTATTTTTGAATAATAACGAAATCGAAATCCAAAATGACCTCGAAAAGCAAGCATTACGCCCCGCTTGAACGGAAATTATTGCTGAATTTTATAAGTGAACAGAAAGACATCATAGAAGCCAAGAAAAGTGATGCATCAACGCTAAAAATGAAAAAAGTCGCGTGGGAGAAAATTAGAGAAAAATACAACAATTCGAAAGAAGTTGTACACACGGTAAGTGAAATAATCTTTTACTTCATGAATGTTTTATTTTTAAGTCATGACGAACGCAACAAATTTCCTAATTATACTTGAGTTCGAATTTCCTCAGAGAACAATGGACCAATTGAAAAAAATGTGGATCAATCTCAAGCACATCCAACGAGATGCCTTGACTCAAGAGAAGCAGGCTTGTATGGCAACGGGAGGTGGTCCGCCATTGCCTCCTGCTGAACTCGACCCAGAAGTAGGCATCATCGTTCCTCATTTAATGGATGTGGCACCGACAAATTTTTCATCAAATATAGTCGTTGAAGATGAAGAGGGTAATTAAGCTTTTTACTCATCCTACATTACTCGTACCTAGATATAATAGATGGTAACAAATGAATAGATCAACGATGTTTCACAATGTTTCCCTAATTAGTTATATAATTTAAATCCACTAATAAAGACGTACAATTTATAAATTATAAAGACATGATATCTGGCAAAGTAACCAAAATGCGATGTATAATATAGTATATATAAAAAGTGCATGGTGTTTTTTAGTTGCAGATTACTTGATCAAAGTTAAGAAGCAGCGAAATGATGGAAGTGTAACCGATGAAGAGTATTTAGATGAAGCTTTATTGATGGAAACTCAAGAGGATTGCGAAGGCGAGGACGTGCATGCATCTGGATGTTCAAGTGAAATCAATCAAGGTAAAATAAATAAGTGAAATGATTCACTAGTTACGAATGTTAGTACAAAAGTGCAATCATTTTATAATTACATATAAATGGATAATTTGTATTATTCCAGTAATCCCTGCGCACCGTCGAGAGAAGTACGGAGCGGATATTAAACAACATCCAAGAAAGAAGTCTGTGTCTATCGCGTCATCTGCCAACAGAAAAATATCACGAGAGGCAGAAAAACTGCATAGGATTGCGGCGCTCTGTCAGCAAGACCAACTCTTGTTTCAGAAAAAACGAAATCATGAAATGAAGGTTGCAAAAATGACGAAACGTCATTTAAGCAGGATACATGAATTGCAAATCGAAAAATATGAATTCGAATTGAGAAAAGCCAAAGCTGAAGCCGAACTAGCAGAATTTTTACTTGCCAAAGAAAAAAACGATGTATAGGTTTTGTTTTATCGGACACTTTATAAAAGTTTGTTACAATATTATAATTTGTTCTGATATACGGTTATAAAATAAATAAATAAATAAATATATATATATATATATATACATATATATTTATTTATATATATATATATATATATATATATATATATATATATATATATATATATATATATATATATATATATATATATTTATTTATTTATTTATTTATTTTATAACCGTATATCAGAACAAATTATAATATTGTAACAAACTTTTATAAAGTTCCCAATAAAATCAACGAAAGTGTATATATATATATACACATCAGAACAATATATGTTTTCACACATTATTCGATTGCGTCATAATACCGGATGCAATAACATAATTCATAGCCCAGACAAAATATATTTATTAATTTTGCAATCGTCTGCAAATTATACATTCTTGAAGTTAAAAAATCTATTATACTTGGCATCGCGTAACGCTCGCGAAGAGCGCGAGTGCGAGAAAGAGCGCTGAGAAGCAGAAACTGATTTTTCTTCCTGACGCTTCGTATAACGAGAATAATACCATTTAAATCATGCTCTCTAATGGAAGAATTTACCGATCGAACGACTGATCTACACGTTTAACTTCTTTCTTTTATTGAAAGAGTCGCTCGATTAAAGCTTCTCTTAAGATCTGACTATGAATACCGCCCTTAGGGCGGTATTCATAGTCAGATCTTAAGACAATCCGCCCTAAGGGCGGTATTCATAGTCAGATCTTAAGACAATCGTCAACTAAGATGGTCTCAGAACGTGTCTCAAGATAGCGCTGTAGTTCCATAGTCGGTAAATAAGATAGTCTTAACGAAGATCATCTCATAAAACTCTTGCTTATTCCAAGTTTCATAGTCCAGTCTTGTTCAAAATAAGCAATGTCTCAATAGTGCAAGGTTTCATAGTCAATTATGACATGCTTATTTGGAGAAATAGACCGTAAATAATATGGTCTTGACCAAGACGTGGTTCGAGTCGTCTTAAGCAGCGTCTCATTTATCTCTCGCATATCAAAAGCTGTATGCAGATGTACAAACTGACTTTCAAAAAAAGTGCCCTTAATTAATCAACGAAATTCGGAATGTACAAAACCGGTGTTTTCGTATTGTTGGACTGTGGTGACATTATATAAAATAAACGAGTACAAGTTGTTATGTGGTACATGTGAAAGTGGTAATTAAGGTTAGAAATGCAGTGAATAAGTAAATCGGGAATTTTGGACTACGCAATCAATCGAATTATTGCAATGTCCTATTTCAACGATTTGCTGAATCTGTATAATACGGATAACATGGATTATACGGATTCGGACGAATCATCTGAAGAAGAAAATGTTCAACAAGTCCCGCGTACTCCAAAACGATGCATACGAGACGGCCAGAATCCATTCGAGTTCTATGGCGAAACTGAATTTAAACGACGTTTTCGGTTTTCTAAACATAGCATCATACATGGGATATTACCCAGGATCCGAAATAATTTACTTAAAGTTAATAATCGTGGACTACCAATTTCACCAGAATTTCAATTGTTAATTTGTCTGCGATTCTACGCTACGGCAAGTTTTCAGGTAAGTCTTATTTCCGCAAACTGTACATCTAGTTTGGTGCTAACAAAAAATAATTCATAATATTATATTCGCTGGTTATAACAAGTAATTTATAATTATACATTATTCTGTGCAGCTCGTCAATGCAGATTTGATATCTGTGTCACAATCAACAGTGTCAAGGATATCGGTACCGTACTAGTACATTGGCGGTACAGCGAACCATACGGCGTACCGGTAATGTACCAGTACCGTCCGCACGTACGAGGTGGTAACAGTACCGGTACGGCACTCTCGACATGAGCGGTACATTTGCGATACTTGGTTAGCTGGGAGGTCTTGAAACTCTGGTGGTGGGGGTATGTCCTCGGATTGAAGCACCGGCCGTTTCGCCTAGTGACCACAAGTGTCGCTGCGATAGAGTGATGCAGGCTGTGCGAGAGAGATGGAAATCGATTGCTGACTCATAGGAACCTAACCTAGCTGTACAATTGGCTGGTGAAGGCAAATTATGATATTCAATGTCAAAAACGCATGATGGACTTAGATATAATTAAAAGTAACTTTATCGTAAACCTGAAAAAAAACCAAAAGACTATAGTTATCCAAGTGGGTACAATGAATATGAATGTTTTTTTATATAGGTGTCGATGTGAGCTCGTGTTGGTCGAGGGGTTCGGTGCAAGCTTCGTAATGCTGCTTTCAGGAGTTCGATTCCTGTGCGCTCGGTTTATTAAAAACATGTTTTAGCTTTTATAAAACAAATAGGCTTTACGCGTTGCTTTAATTGACTGGAAAATAAGTGGCAACTATTCCAGATCGAAGTGGAATCCAGACCGAAACACTTGCAGGATGTATTTCTTGAAAATGAAACAAATACTTAAGAAACAGTACTTCTTTTGCAATTCTTTATTTCCTCTTCGAAAAATTTTAATGCATGTCCCAAGAAACATTTTCAATAATCTCTACTTTGCACTTTCCGAAACGGTTTGCGTTGGTAAATTTAAAAAAACACCTCTTTTCCGACCTTTAAGCGAAGGACTCTCGAGTAGGATAAATTTAAATAATTCACTAACTTTGTTTCATTTTTTCCAGCCTGGAAAGTATTTATTGTAATGATCCCAATAGTTTTTCATTTTTTTCAGGTTCCCGGCTCCAACGCGAAAAAAATAATTTCAATCATTCCGTAAATTGCAGGTTTTATTTTCCTTAAAAAAAACATTTTTTTCGGTATCACCGTTTTTACAATTTTACAAGTAGAGCACGTCGCGTGTGGTCGCGTGAATGAGCAGTTATGTTTGGGTTTTGTTTACTTTTGAAATCTATTTCCGTCTCTCTCACACAGTCTGCATCACTCTATAGCAGCGACCCTCGTGGTCACGAGTTGAAACAGTCGGTGCGTCAATAAGAGGCTATCCCACACCACTGAAATTTTGAGCGAGTTTCAATACCTGTATGTAAGACCGTGCACCGTGTACTGCAGTGCGGTGTAACTCCACAGTATTATATAGCGATACCGTGGATGTACGACTGCGCTGGTATCCCGTACGTGTACATTATCGGTACTGTAGGGTACGGCGTACTTCACGTTTGCGGTACGCTGTACCACGGTCTTACATACAGGTCTGACAACGGTGGTAGTGGGGGTAGGCACCCTTAGCGGTTCTGTTTTTTCTTCCGATTTCTGCCGCTTGGTGCGTGATGGCAAGAGGAAATCGCGGTGCGATTAAAGAGAATAGCTCTTCTCTCCTTTCCCCTCCTGACCGCAGCGCATGCGCTGTTTGCCCTAATTTAATGTACCGTTCTGTCGTGTAAACTGCATAATATACGAAACCAATAAAAAGCGGTAATACGACCAATTACATCCTTTTTTCACACATGTACTGAGACTCTTTCAGTTCCGGAATAGCATGGAGCCCTTTTTTGTATCGTTCGACGTTTCTTGGCAGTCGAAACACGGAGTATTTTTGCTTAAAACTTTTGTATCCCGTTTTCCAATTGCGAACCGCGCAAGCCTTAACAATTTCGCACTTTTTCGAAAATGCTACCAAAGAAAATTCACATTTATGTGTAAAAACACGAAAAAACATGTATCACGGTAAATCGCGTAGAAGCACGTGGTATATGGTCGCCAATAAAGGTTATTTCGACATCCGCTCTACAAAAACAGACGTAAACACCTTGGTCCTATTCACGGGCTCGAGGTAAGGAAGAATGCACTTCCCCAGCTTCCCCTCGAATCGAAAAGTGAAGCCGATAAGCGTGCCCACCCCCTCCACGAAAATTTGGCTTCGTTGCAAGACGTGTATGTACCCAGCTAACCAAGTATCGGAAATGTACCGCTCATGTGGAGAGCGCCGTACCGGTACTGTTACCACACGTACGTGCGGACGGTACTGCTCACGGTCTTACATACAGGTCTTGCAACGAAGCTAAATTTTCGTGGTGGGGGTAGGCACTCTTATATGTTTTAATTTTCGATTCACTAGGCGCCGCTACGCATCGCTACTAGCAAGGGGAAGTAGTTTCTCCCTTACCTCTTACCGGCGAATGGACCAAAGGTGTTTACGTCACGCAGCCAACGGCGCATGCGTTGCGGTCAGGAGGGAAAAGGACACAAGAGCTATTTCTCTCTTCGTCGCACCACTACTTCCCCTTGCCGTCACACACCAAGCGGCAGAAATCGGAATAAAAAGCAAAACATCTAAAGGTGCCTACCCCAACTACCGCCGTTGTCAGACCTGTATGTAAGACCGTGGTACTGTTACACTATCGGTACGCCGTATGGTACGCTGTACCGCCAATGAACTAGTACCGTACCGGACTGTATCGCCACCGTGGAGCCACCGTGCACTGCAGTACAGTGTAAATCCACGGTAGCGATACCGTGGAGGTACAACTACGCTGGTATCCCGTACCCGTGCATTACCGGTACTGTGAGGTACGGCGTACTCCATATTTGCGGTACGCTGTACTAATGGTACGCTTGGTTAACTGGGTACCCAGCTAACCATGTACCGTAAATGTATCCCCCATGTGGAGTGCGCCGTACCGGTACTGTTACCACCTCGTACGTGAGTACGGTACTGGTACATGACTGATATGCCGTACGGTACGCTGTACCGCCAATGTGCTAGTACACTACCGGTACAGTATCGTCACCGTGGAGCCACCGTAGACTGCAGTACGGTGTAACTCCACGGTAGCGATACCTTGGAGGTACGAGTACGCTGGTATCCCGTAGCCGTACATTATCGGTACTGTACGGTACGGCGTACTCCACATTTGCGTTACGCTGTACTAATGGTACGCTTGGTTAACTGAGAAGACCCAGATAACCACGTACCGCAGATGTACTGCTCACGTGGAGTGCGCCGTTTCGGTACTATGGCCACCATGTACGTGCGTACGACACACATACGTTAGCGGTAGGCCGTACGGTACGCTGTACCAAAAACGTACCGCCACGGTATCGATGCGGCATATCTTCATCGTACTACTACTGTACGGCTACGGTACCTCCACGGTGACAGCGCAGTACGTCTATTGTACCCATATAGCGAGATTTATAAGCATATATTGTACTTCTACCGTACCAGTGCAGTACGTCTACTGTACACATGTAGTGGGATTTATTAGCATATATTGTACTTATTCGCTACGTCCACAGTACCAGTGCCGTATGTGTACTGTACTCATATAGTGAGATTTATCAGCATCGATTGTATTTGTACGGTACATCCACGGTACCAGTGCAGTATGTCTACTGTACCAATATAGTGACATTTATTAGCATATGTTCTAGTTGTACGGTACCTCCAAGGAATCAGTGCAGTACGTCTACTGTACCCATGTAGTGAGATTCATTAGCATATATTGTACTTGTATGGTACCGCTACTGTACAGGTATAGTACGGACAGCGTACGTTCAATGAACGGTTATATTGTGCGTAGCGTACCATTACAGTACTGTTAGGCGCTGTCCGCACAGAACGCGATTACGCGACCATCGCAAGTTCGCGCGATTTTTGCTCGTACGAATCCGCGATCAAACATACGGATGTCGATTACATCGCGCGAATGTCAGTTAGGACGCCTATTCAACGCATGTGTTTGATCGCGAGTTCGTACCAACAAAATTAGCGCGAACTTGCGTTGGTCACGTAATCGCATTCTATTAGGACAACGCCTTACAGTACCACGTAAATGCGGACAAAGGTTTTCTTCAATCCTTAATGGAAAATAAAAATGGAAAGAACGTTTATTAAAGTTTACAATCAAAAGAACAAATTTTAATGTTTAAAGCCTTCCAAGAAATACAAAAATTTATGTTATGATAAAGTGTATGGCTCATTACTGCATTTTAACATTCCAGCAAAGTAATCTAAAAGTTTACAAAATAAAACGCGACAATTTTTAAGACGAATTGATTCCGACGATGAAGCATGCGATCCGTTGTAATCCTCGTAAAGTGCGGCAGCTGCGGCCCTGAAGGCTGTATCCGGCAAGAGCCATCTTGATATCTGAAAAAATAAAATAAAAAATGCCGTAAAAAATATATTTATATATTTTTTTTAAAGCGAAATGCACAACAATTTATCATTTTTTCGGTATTTAAAAAACAATGGATATGCACTAAATTGTATCATTTTTTCGACGCCAGCTAAAAAACCGGTAGTCTGTTAAAGGCCCCTGAAATGTGTTTAAAAGAAATAATATAGTGGCGGCGAACTAAAAACCTGGATTATATATTTTTTTTAATTTAGTGAAATGCATCAAATAATGTGTCCATGTAATATGGAAATACTTATGTACTCGTCCATGTAATATCGTACTTATGTACTCGTTCGGTACATGCAAACTCGTTCGATCTATCAAATGCCTTGCTATTGACCCATTATGTTTATTCCATAATACTCTGTGTTAATTCGGAATTCTTGTATGCATTTTTGAAGAATTTATCCGAAGTTACTTTATATAATGCACGCAAAACAAAAAAGTCATCAAAGCGGGTAATGAAAAAACCACATTCACGAACCTGAGGACTTTGCAACACACATAAGCTGTCATGAGAGGCCAGGTCGTCCAAAAAAGATTATGACACATACCGACTAGATGCAGACATTCAAATTAGCAAAAAAAAATTAACACTTTATTATGTATTAAATGAACCCTCTTAAAAGAAATCCCATTCCTTTTTTTATACTCCCAAAATAAATTGTTTCTTTTCTGCCGCTAGAGTGGTGTCACCCTTCTTCTCACTTTAGGGGTCTTCTCACTGAAGACGCTAAAAAAAGGCTATTTTCATGAATTTTTTGATAGGTTCATATTCTAGATATTGAGATAAAAGTTGTTACACTTAATAAATACACTTTCGAACTACCTATCAATTTTTTTTATGTATTTATGTAACCCAAACAAACTTTAAACGCGTTTTTGTCGGAACAACGTTTTTCGCCGACTTGTTGATAAAATCTTCGAAACTACTGAACCGACCTTTATGAAATTTTAATCACATATTCTTTACGGCTATAGAGAATATTGAGGATTATTTAAATTTTGATATTTACTATTTTTTTTGTTGCCAAAAACGGTGAAAAAACACGTTTTTTGTTTTATCGAACAATATCCTCCATTTTGTTATTTTCGCATATATAAAAAATCGTATGATATGCGCTATAGCCATTAACATACTGAATGTGAAAGCGTTTGATTTGTTGGTTTTGGATGATCCATCTCCGAGATTTCATCAACAGCACAGACCTACATTTTTTTAGGACATTTTTTTAACTACCATTTTCATCTATAAATAGTGACGTGAATAAATATATTTTTTAAACGTATTTAGAAAGTGCATTTATTAAATGCATCAAATTTTATATCGATATCTATAATATAGACCTATAAAAAAAACTATGAAAATAGCCTTTTTAGCTTCTAAAGTGAGAAGTCCCCATCTAACAGCTGACATTGGATGGATAACATTCAGTTCAAGATCATTGAATTCACCGATGAATTGTGCATCATTGGACTCAGTGTCTCGTGTCTGGATTGACTTGTGTCAAAATTTATGCCATCACCATATGATGAAGAACAATCAGCATTGTTGCACTCACTGGTGAAATGTTCTGCCTCTGCGCCAAACGCTTGGCCTTCATACATTATTGCAATATGCGGCGAAGCGAGTAAGTGAACTCAATAATGAATATTTGTCGAGCCTTGGGAAAATAGCTTTTTCCTTTATTAATGAACCAGAATTATGAACCTACCGGCAAGATGGAGAAAATATATCAAAGCCCTATCAACATTCTCAAGTAAAAGTAAAACGCATTTGCAAAATGTGGAAAACATTCAGCATAGCAAGGATACGGACAGGTCGCAAAACTATACCATTACATTTATTCATCAAATAAAAATAGAGAAAAAATGGCAATGTATACAGTTGAGTCTACGAGACACAGCACAAGTTCTGTCAAGGGGAAGCTGACCATTGTCAAATTCAGATTCGCTTCATACTGCGTATAATAAAAGCTCATGGTCGGAGGTCTTATGTGGCAAAGCAGTAAGATGCGCTTCTTTGCCATTGTCGAAAAAATCGGCATTGGAATATTCCTTTGCGCTATCATACTTTGTACGTAAAGGAAATTTCAAAGAGGGTATGGTGCAGCAAACAAACTCTCTGCCTTGTAAGCCCGCGGCCCCTGGTTCAAATCTCCCTGCTGGCGACTTTGAAAACAAAATTTTCTTTCACATGTGTATACAGATATTATCTATATACATTTGAATACAAACATTTTTTTATAAAACTGCCAGTAACAAGGTTCAAACCAGGGACGACCGGCTTATAAAGCAGAGAGCTTGCTTGCCGTACCACACGCTGTTTGGTACGGCCAAATTTTTCTTTACATAGAAAGTATCATAACGCACTGAAATATTTCAATGTCGATTGTCTCGACAATGGCGAAAAAACGCATCTTACTGCTTTGCCACATAAGGCCATGAGCTTTTGGTAGATGCAAATGAATAGAATTTCAATTTGACCATTGGCCTTAGGCAAAAAAAGCTGTACTATCGATGTCATAGTGCAGAACAAAATGTGTTATGTACATGCCAAATATTTGATGCATAGGAAAAATTTACCTTTACAGTCTCAATGTAATAGCCCCAATCAACCGTGTGGCGAACCGCTCCAATTGCACGATCGTTGTGTGGTTACTTCCGCAAGCTCTCAGCAGTTTTCAACATCCGTCCTCCTGGTTGAGCTTTCCGTCGCTATACTAACCCTCGTTCCAAAGTTGCTCTGAAAATAAAGACAAAAAAGAAACCGATCAGTTCACATTCATTCTCGATTTCGGACCTCTCCCCGCCGCACATTTTTATTCGAAAAATTAGACGCGAAAAGACTGGGCACCAAGAGCGGCACCCGGTAAAACAATTTTGCGAAATGATTTGTTTTTTAATAAAATGGATTCTCTAATCGACAGAGTATTGATAAAAATTGCTGTGATCAATATCCCGAACGATTTTTACATGACAGCCCGATTCGACGCCGTCTCTTTGATATATCCGCGGAGCGACGGCGCCATACAAGACTGAGACCGCGACAGGGAGCAAGCGAGAGAGAAACGGGCAGAAAGGCAAGCGAAGCAGAACAGAAAAAAGAACTTACCTTTACAATCGTTTCAAATCACAAAAATCCCAGGTGACCGCGTGGTGAACAGCACAATTTACAATCTTTATCAGCGTAGCACGTCCACTCGCTATTGCATCTGCACTCGGCCTTACGTTTTCGCCGTTTGGCTTTGCACGCGGGAACGCCGCGCGCACGCGCACGTCGAGCTGTTGCCGACCGACACCAGCATACGCGCCACTCATCTCCCTTCGGAGGGCGGGCTTTTCGAACGCTCCCCTTGGCCCCGCTAACAATTTAGTAGTCGACATTGTTTATCAAATGGTCCAAGCTACACGTCTTCTCAACTAGATGTTGAGAAGCGGATCATTGTTGAAAACACGCCGCGCATAACATGTATATGCCACGCGCGACTAACCATGTCACGGGAGAATAGAGAAATATTCATTTTTTCTATCAGTACATTTGCAGTACCGTGTGCCTCCAGGACATCGGTACCGCATAATGAAAATGTACTGCAGTAGGCGTGCCTCCGCGGTACCGGTACGGCGTGCCGCAAATGTGTTACTGTACAGCGTACCTCCACGGTTGCGATATAGCGTACTGCAAATATACTGCAGTACGGTGTACCTCCCAAGTGGCGGTGCCGTCGAGCTACGGCGTACGCTGGTACCCCGTATCCGTACATTAGCGGTACTATAGGGTACGGCGTACTTCACATTTGCGGTACGCTGTACCAACGGTACGCTTGGTTATCTGGGGAGTTTGGGAATTAAATGACGCGTTTTTCTTGCCGACCGAGTATCAGCGTTCAAGGTGTGAAGTGAGTCGCGAGCCGCGCTCGGCCGACGAATCGGCCCTCATTCTCTCTCGCGTTCTCGCGCCCGTTCCGCTACCTCGTCGTCGCGTGCGTCGTTTTCTCGCGGTCCGAAGAAATCGATATTATCGTGCAATCGATTCGGTGGAGCCGTAGCAGCATTTTCGGTTGCGCTGTCAAATGGATAATGGCAGTAGCAGCGACGGGGATTGAGATGACGATGTCGCAGAGCAATGGTTTTCACGGGAAAAAGAAAGAGGATGTCGACAATAAAGACAACCTTTGGTACGTTCGAGTGAGACTCGGAGAAAATTCGTGAATCGCGAACATTAACAAAACAAATTCGTAATCTGCTTGTGTCGTGTTTCTCGTTAAACCAAGAGAGAGAGAGAGGGAGAGAAAGAAAGAGATAAAAAAATCTCAATTTCGTGAAAAAAAACATATATATATATACATATATTTATCTATATGCATATACACGGAGGTCTAAAGCAATTCGTACGCGTGCGACGAGTTCATACCAATTTTTTGTTCAATTCTCCATAAATACGAGAGGAAAAAAGCAAACAAAAAAACATTCTCAAATTTACAGGTCGTCGATTTTGGCAGAGGTACAGAACAGTGGCAACAACAAATTACCATCCAACAAGAACGTCCTCGTTCTAGGTAAAACCTATTCTCGTAACGCCAACCTTTTTTTCACACCCACGAGCGTGATCGCATCCGTGATTCGCATATTAATTCCTCTTACCTGACTTTATTACAGCACCTTATGTGTCATATTCCCGTACTCCTGATCGTGACGTCATAGCCGATCTTCAGTATTTTCCCGATTCGTTTTTCACTTGTAATTAAAAATATTTCTTTCGCATCCCAGTTTAAAAAACTAAACGATACAAGTAGATATTCATAAATATGGCTTGACTCTTAGGTGATCGTAAGCTTGACCTTTAATCTTCACAGCAGACCTTTATTCCCAACGAATAACTCTCTTTACGAATGCCTACTTATTGCTCGGAATATAAGAATTTCCTAACTATACTCGTGTATAAAATTAATTTTGCTAATTCATTGCATTCGGACTCTTCGGGAAAACATGTTGCGGAAAAGATGTCAAGAAGATGGAAAGAAGATGGAAATAAGTGTCAGAAAAGAAATGCGATTATTAAAATTTTGGGGATACTACCATATCCCGGGCGCTACGTTTCATCTGTGCGACATTGTCATTGTCATCCTGGCTAAAAGAAACACTTTTTCAAGAGTGATAAAAATTGATTTTTGTTTAAATAATGGAGCTAAAGCAATTTAGAAAAAGCTCGATTTTTCAATACATTTTGGAGCTACAGCGATATTTGATGGTGTTTGCGGGTTCAGGTGAGATAACGTTTTGAAAAGCTCCACCTTTAGATCCAGCTGAAATTTTGCTCAGACAAATCGAATTTTGAAAATGATTTATTTTACTGCGCTCCTACTATATATGTACAAAGCAGTGTTCCATATATCCTACGATTGTATACGCACATCCAAGTTGCCCCACGCCTAGACAAGTATTCCATTTACGCCACGATTGGAGTTTCTTCGGGTTTGTTTGGAAACAGTTTGGGTTTGTTTGAGACCGCAAGTATGCATGCTCGTGAACTTCATTTGCTGTCTACTATATTTACAAGTGGGAAAATATATGCAACGCGTTTTCTATTGGATGTTATGGTCTATTTCGACTTTTGCATGCATCAGTTTTACAAAATATAGGTTTTTGTCGATGAATGAGGGTGCGTCTATCAGGCCTGTTGTGTTGGTAGTTTCGTGGGAAATGAAATAGAAAAAGGTGAAAGCTGGGATGTAACAAAATAATGGATAGTGAGGGTGAGAGAGGACGTAGCAGAGGATGCAACTGCTGGTTACACGTTGGTAGGCCTCATATACCTTGTAGTTGACAACTAACAAAAAAAATCCAAGACTTCCAACAGTCTCTTTCTACATAATTTTTCTTCCACGCACACACAGATGCGCACATACACACACGAACATGCGATAATTATGAAAAAATTGCCGTAGATACGAAATTGAGTAAAAAAATTAAATTTTTTTTCTTCATCAATATAGCTCCGTTATTTAAGGGAAAATAGATATTTATCATTCTTGAAAAAGTATTTGTTTTGGCCGAAATATCAATGTGGAATGTACAAAATTAGGTGCGTCGAATATCGTAGTATTGCTAAAATTCTGTATGTTGATGACAGTGTTAATGTTTGAATTAATAGAATACAACGAAAATCATTTTCTATGTACAATTTCAATTTCTATATTTTTGTTACTAAGTAGAACCGTTTTCTCCAGGTTTAGGTGAAAATTCTCTATTAAGAATCCCAAAGAATGTTTAAGTATTTTTTGATTGAAAAACATAATATATTTTCTGTACATTCCAGTGATGTAAACTCAAACATCATTGCATGTACCATATAATATTGAAGTATGCGTTGTTGAAAGGCAACAACAATTTCGTTGAGTCGATTTTTTTTCGATACTTCGTCGACAGCAAAAATACTTGAACATTGCCCAGAATTCTTATCAGAAATCACCTACAGCTTCAGTTTGCAAAAAAACATTTTAGAAAATGAGAATGAACAAATAAAAATTAACGTAAACAATGTTTGTTGCATTTCAACCTTTGAAACTTCAACATTGTATCATATACACGAAAAAAAAGTATTTTGAGTATAGTTATGAAAACATTATACGAATGTATACCTAATATTGGAGTTTCCATTGATGGGATGCAGCGGCAATGGTTTTTATTATTCGCTGCTTTATTTCGTATATCAGCTGAAATATTTTTTTGAACTTTTAGGCTGTTGCCCTTGATTGAAGATCCTAGAAAACGTTTGAGTTACTTGCAAAGCATGAATATGTTTAAAAAATTTTTTTTCGCAAAGTTCTTTTTCCTTTCCAACTATGCCAACTTGAATGTTTCTATCAATGCTATGAAAACAGATTGTTATGTAGCGTCTGCGATGTATGTGGCAAATCGCGTTCACGTCTGCATCCTTGGAATTCGACGATTTTATTCCTTTATTTTAATTCTCATCCGAAACTCTGTTCACCAGAGTTGCGTCATCAATCTTTAGTGAGAAATTATGAAAACGTTTGCAGGAGTTTTATAGTCAGCGGACAAACATATTTCAGCAGTTGGAAATATTAATTTTTATTGCATGTCAACCATGCAAGCTTTGACGTTGTTGTGGCAAACATAAATTATGTTATCAATATATAGCAGATGCACGACATATTTCCTTTATACTTCACATAATGAATTATTGTTTTTTGAATACTTTGTATGTTATAAAATTATTTAAAGAAATATATAAATGGAGATTATTACTGTGTTATATATATATATATATATATATATATATATATATAAATCATTATTATATAGTTATATATCATTTTCAGCACTTTTGGGCTGCAAGAATAGCTTAAACCTTTTTTAGGATTTGTTCTAAGTTGTACAACAAAAATTTGCAACACAAATATTTTCGGTGATAAAAAAAATGGAATGAATAAAAGAATTTATGTCGTGTTCGAACTATGCGAACTTCAAGAAACTTCTTATACATAGTATACTAGTAATACCTCTCCAGTGCAGCCATTCCATCCTATTTCAGTATAAAAAGCCACGTTGGTTGAAACGTTTACATCCTTTAATTTGTGGTGTCGAAGTTTGTTATGAAGAACTTTTCGTGCAAATTTATATTTTCATTGCATCCCAACAATGCAAACTACAATCTCATGAATTGTAAGACCTCATATGACTTGTAACTAGTTTCTTAATGCTTCTAGTTAAAAGGATATTAACGTTTGCATTGTTGGAATGCAATGAAAATGTTTTTTTTATCGCTCACGTTTTTTTATTGGCAAATCTTCAACTACGAATTTTTATTAGAGATTTAGAGCCTGAATTTGCGATAATAATTAGAATGAAGGTATCAAAGAAATAAAAAAGCGCTTTCGTTGCATTTCAAGGATGCAAACTTCAACATTGTTAAAACGGTACCGGTCGAATAATACAATGTCATTACTTTGTCTACATATTACGCGATACAAAAATACATATTATAATTGCCATACATATTGAAGTTGGCCTCGTTGGAATGCACCAAAATGTTTTAAGTCTAATGAAAAAAAAAATTGCCCAATTGCCCACACAAAGCTTGGGCAAAATTTTTTTGATATCTTCACTAGAGACCTCCAACCTAAATCTATCGAAAAATAATTTGAACAAAAATAAAAACAGAGAAAAGTATATAAGACAAATGTCCGTTGCATTTTAAGGATGCAAATGTTTAAAGGCCCGAAGGGCTTTAGTTTTAATCATGAAAAAGCGACACATTAATGCACATTGGTGAATGTTACAGGCGACAACGAAAGCGGTAAAACCACCCTCATCGCGAAGCTCCAAGGTGTGGAAGATCCTAAAAAAGGCTCGGGTCTCGAATTTGCCTACATCGACGTTCGCGACGATTACAGAGACGGTGAGTTGTCCACGAAAAAGGTCGACGGCGCGAGATTGCGCACGAGTCTCCTCGAGAGCCAAAAAAAGAACGGCAATGTCGACAATCAATAGGTGATATGCTCGATTTGTTTTCTCAGATCAAACGAGATTATCGGTATGGGTACTGGACGGAGATCCCGGTCACGCGAATCTTCTGCGATTCGCCCTGAGCCAGGAACGATTTCCCCACACTCTAGTAATGCTCGTAGCCGCAATGACAACACCGTGGGCGTTGCTCGACCAGCTACAAGCTTGGGCGGCGCTACTCGGCGATCATGTCGACAAGCTGAGCCTCGACAACGACACGAGGCAGAGATGCAGACAACTTAGTAAATAATTCAAATTGCCCATTCGAGCCAAAATATTTTCACGTTCTTTAAACAACTTATTATCCCTTACTTTACACGGATGATACGCTTTTTTCGCTTTTCGAAATAAACGTAAATTAGAGAATTGTGCTATTCAGGGCTGGCACATTGCTTCCTCTTTTTGTTTCGCTGACAAATCTTCCTCCGTCAGTAAGTCGATTTATTAATCCGGCTTCCTCGTAAAGCAAGCGGGTGACGTGCAATTATGGGGAAGCAACGTCCAAGCTTCTTATTTGCACGATTTCTTCTTCGAGAATGTCATTTAATAATGCGTATGTAAACTTTATATCGCAACTTTGTGTGCACGGCATTTATCCTGACACCTTAAATTTCAGGAACGTTGTAGCATAAAAACACGATTTTCCGAAATTTCAAACACCCTTACAACTAAATTCTTTCCACAACATCCTCGACGATTACATCGTCGAGGCGCAACGATAATTCATTTTTTTTCTTTAACTTGTCATCCAATATTTTTAACTGTTGTAGAGACTACGAGAATTACTCAACGGTTTTTCAGGTTTTGTTCAAAGTTCTATAACTTCAATTTTCGAACGAATATATCGGGTGACAACGAAAGTAAAAAGTGAACATTTGAAAAGGAATTTTTTGTTGCGTTCCAATGATGCCAATGTTAAGACCGCAATTTCATTCCTGAGATATCTTGCATCTAATACTAGTTTAGAAAATGTTTTAAGGACTTGGGACAAATTTTCGAAAAGGGAAAACCGAATTTCGACCTGAAATTTGACATACAACTTCTTTTTAATACTTTGAGAGATCCTCTAAAAGGATCTTTGGCGACGCGGCATAGTTGTTGAGATGTCGATTTTTGAAAGGTATTTTTTTACCGCGCTCCTACTATATTTATAGCTGACAGGCTGAGCTCTGGCTATACCTATATATGTTATTGCGCTCTCCGTTTCGTGCGAATGGTGGGGTCGGTGAAAAAGCAGTATGGGCGCAGGTCACGTCGGATGTCCATGGAATATTGAGATAGTATATTTATGACCGTGGAATACAGAACATTGTAGATACATTTTTTTTGTGTTTCCACAGTTCATTTTCTTGCAGGTGCAATAGATTTCTAGGGTTCATTTATAAACATTGAGTCGTTTTGGAATTTTAAATATTTTTTGGCTTCTCTAGTTTCTAATGTTTTTGTTCGCTTTTGCCAGTTTTTAATTTTTCGGTTTTTGTATGGTTAACATTTTTTTTGGGTCTCGTATAATGTTCAATTTCTTTGTTGGATTTTACGTGGTACCTCCTTATAATGCTTGGTAACCGGGCGCTGCAGCGATCGAAGGAAAGTTTCTACCGCCCAAACTTGACTGAGCTACAGATATCAGCTATAGATATCGTAGGAGCGTGGTAAAAATGTTACTTTCAAAAATCGATATCTCGAAAACTATGGCGCGTGGCCAAAAAGCCATTTAGGGGATTTCTTAAAATACTAAGAGGAAGGTGTATGCCAAATATCAGATCGAAATTCCGCTTTTCAGAAGTTGAACAATAAATTGCAATAATATAATCAAACGAGACATCTTACATTTAAAAAAATGTACAGGGTGGAAAGATTTTTTTTTCTTTCTTGCAAATTCATGTTCCCGAAAAATGTAACATTTTGCACCAATTTCCGTATAATTTGATCCAAAAACACCTCGTATGATACCGCATTTTTGTACGAAAGTTTAATCAGACATCTTCAAGAATTGCGAAAGTTACGGCGTTAAGGAATATTTGTTGGAAAATTGAAAATCGCTTAAAATACAAACGTTTTAATGATCTTCACGAATGGCAATTAAAACACGCTTCCCATAATACACCATTGGGGTGCAAACATTCACCCAGGTATCTCAAAAAGTGTAGAAGTTTTCGCGCGTCCAAAAACATCCGCACACACTCACATATATACTTTTTTTTAATGACAATTTTCACGATGTCGAAGTTTGCACCGTTGTCATGCAACGGTGCTCTTTTCATATTGTCAGTTACAAAAAATGTATTTTCGTTGCGTTTCAACCATGCAAACTTCGATATAATCGATTTTCACTGTTTTTAAACAATCTGAATTTCATTAATTTGTCGATGACAATGGTTATAAATAACCAACACAACGATTCCCCTATGAGACAGCAAAAGGCCATAGATCTTGGCTCTTGCAATGATTTTTTTTCTCCCGAAATGCCCAGATGTTAAGAAATGGCAAGACTATACGGAACCGGGAGACGAGCTCGATCCGGGCAGCCCGTTGAGACGTACCAGCCGCAATTTGGACGACGACACCAACGGCAGTTTGCCCTTACCCGAGGGAGTTCTCACCACCAATTTGGGCCTTGACGTCGTAGTCGTGATCACGAAAACGGACTATATGTCCACTCTCGAGAAGGAACACGATTACAAGTACTCACGTCTTTGCCTTTTTTCTCATAGCTATTTTTTTTTATCCGAGAACAAATTGCCAAGCATTAGTTATTTGACAATTCTCAATTGAGTGTTTGGAATTCACTCGTACGTTTCGAAACAAGCTATCACCGTCGAATACCTGTTTGATAGGCGAAATATATATTTTCAGGGACGAGCATTTCGACTTTATGCAGCAATGGATAAGAAGATTTTGTCTGCAGTACGGGGCTGGATTATTTTATACGTCGGCCAAGGAGGATAAGAATTGTGATTTGCTGTACAAGTACCTTACACATAGGATTTATAGTTTACCGTTTAGAACACCGGCTCTTGTTGTCGAGAAGGATGCTGTACTTATGTGAGTTTTTCATCCGTATACGAGATTCAACGCAGTTTTTGCGCTACAATAACGTCAATAAGTTTCCCTCATTTGTATGCCCTGAACTTTGAACGCGCCTGTATAAGCTCGGGGCTACAAAAAACCAGTCGATCTTCAATTTTTTTTTCCGGCAAGAGTATGCGATTACGAGATCGGGATTTTACATAATTATTACATAGTCTTGCCAAGTTTAAGTTCTTTTAGATGGAAAAATTGGCCTGCCTGGTTTTGGAAGCTAGGGTGATATGAAGTGAAAATTAGAAAAATGTAATTTTCATATCACTTGATAGTTTTTTGAAACTTTGACAAATTCGAAAATGACAAGTTTTAGGAAAAATGTTCGATTCTCGACTGAAAAAAAACTTAGATCTTTCGTTATTAACAAATGAATAAGCACAAATAAATTATAACGAAGTTTACATAGTTGGAATGCAAAGAAAATATTTTTTTTTCTTACTGACATTTTTTGTTGGCAAATTTAGGCTACGAAATATCACTGAAACATTTTTGAAGATTCTTATTGAAAATGTGTAACCGATACCGGCAAACAAAAGATTTCAGATAATATAAATAAAGAAGTGAAAAAATCGCGACGAATTTTCGTTGTATTCCAACGATGCCAACTTTAACGCTATTAAATACGACTTATACCGTTTGATAAAACGTGCTTGGGAGAAAAAGGCAAACGAAGAAAGGGTAATTTGCAGCTGGGCGGTTTGTCGTAAGGCAGTTGGCGATCTGACTCCACACAAAAATCGTCATAACTCGGTCATTGGTCGAAATTCTCAAGAAATCTTTGTTGCAAAGTAACGTTAAGACCCTAGGCTATGAAACTAAGCAATCAAATACGTATTTTGGAAATTTCAAAAATTCTCTGCATTTAAAGAAGAAGCATTCCAAAAGAATTCAAGCTTTTGCAGACCTCTTAATCGAGGCGATGCTTATTTAGTTCACCACTACGAATGATTTAAGAAGCAATTGAGGAAGTGCGTTTTGGAAAACCTTTGCAAATACGTCGAAAAGTATTTTTTTTTTCGACGTGAGTACAATATCGTTCGTTCGCAGACCTGCTGGCTGGGATAACATGAAGAAAATCAGCATACTTCACGAGAACCTACAGTCGATGAAACCGGACGATTACTATCGTGACGTTATAGCTCAACCCGCGACCAACAGAAAAGTACGTTGATGAGTCTTGCTCAAGTTACCAAAAAATGTGTATACGCAATTGAAGGTTTCGATTGCTGACGTAAAGACGCCACCCTGTCTCACGATGCTTTTACTTTTGACGAATTAAACGTCGCATCGTTGCAGTGCGTGGCACGGGAAGTCGAAGTACAGGCCGAGGAGGAACAGGCTTTTCTCGCTCGGCAACAAGTCGCATTATCCTGCCTCAGGGATCCCTCGCGCTCGCCTACCACGAGAAATCAGGCAAGCGCAGGACCGATCATGCAGGTTGTACCATTTGTATTCAGAGCATGCTCCCCGATGTTGCGTGTGTCTAATTAATAGGAGCCAAACAGTTCGTGAACGTCGTTGTAATGCCTGTCACTAATCATCCGCACTGAGTTGTCGTACGTGTCCCCAACGTGCGACTACGAGAATCATTTTTCAGCCAATTATTTTCAAACTGGTTGCCAATTCCCGCGACCTTGAGATTATTTAACATGTCCCAAAATGTACCCCTGGTAGGTCGTGTGATGTCTTCATAAATATTACGAACGTTGCACGGGCACATCACGTGCCAATTAAAACAATCCTGGTACTTTGGGACACAAAGTGTAAAAAATGACGTTGTTTCGGTTCATTTGGATTTAACAGACGATAAATCGGTTGCGATTGAATAATCCCGCAGGAAGAATAAAATACAATTATTTTAAAGCGCTGTTTCTTTTTTTTTTGAGAGGACGTCAATTAATTTTCCAACTTCAACTGAGGAAATAACAATAATTCCAATAAGAAAAAATGCAATCCAAATTATCTTTGGAGTAAGACCCGTTTTTTTTTTTCAGTGTCACCAAAAATCTGAGGTAATTCGCGAAAATAAAATTGCGTGCGTACTTTAAAGTAAAATCGATGCAATCTGTACAGAACGGATAAAAAAAAAAGAAATACCGTTTTCGATTTTGACAAGTTTTTATCCACTATAATTTCGATACCATTCGGTAAATGTTGCACTTGAGACATGAATAATTGTCGGTATTTGTGAAAGTCCCTCTTTAAAAAAAAAAATAGACAAACTATTGATCGGCAACGTTTTGAAAGTAATTGCGGTTTATTTCAATATTCTGATTATGTGCGTGCCTAATGCGCTAAGGAGTCCTATATTGATGATCGATTCTAGTGCGTGTAATTAAAAACATAATTATGGTCGTTCGTTGTTATTAGTTGGTCTGTCTTTCATGTAAATGAATTCTATTTGGAGGGTCCAGTCGCTCGAGAGGCTTGGCGACGGGAGACGTCCGTTCCATCTAGCCGGGGACGCTTCCTTGTAGCTGGCGCTAACTGCGGGCCGGCGCTGAATGGCCATTATTTCCGGCATTCGAATGCTACTTTCCTTTCCCCTGAGCTGCTTTTTTCTTTCTCCTTACTACTTTGCTTGAAGCGATACATTGTTGTTACCTAATCCTTTTTTTGGTTTGCCATATGGGTTACCCTGCGTACATTTCGTTAACTAGAAGTCTTGAATATTGCGCAGTCCTGGCATCATTGTGGAAGGCTCCCAAAACTACCGGCAAGTCCCTTTGCGGGGGCACTAACGCTGACGCTATTTCGGTATAAGATACCTCCGGCAATCCTTGTTCTTTCTGTACACCCTCCGTATCCACAATTTCATCCATACTAAATGTACATGATTTTATTAGATCGGCATGCCGCTACTACGTCTTTCCGTTATCCGTACGTAATTTATACGCAACCGGTGATAGTCGGTCAATCATACGCGATTCACCTTAGATAGACTCGTGTATCATTTTTTCTCCCGTCTAATTCATTACTGGGGCAGATATCCACCGCATGCGTTTCTTGCAAGCCCATCTCCATTGAGCAACAAGGAGAAACATCAGTACACGAATCTCATCGTTTTTCAATGAGAAAGATAATAGTGTACGGCAAATTTAACATCATCAAAAATGTATTTAGTGCAAAACCCATTTAAACGCCGACATAGGCCGAAAATTATCGAAAATTGAATTCTTCAAACAAAAAATTCGATTTTTTTTCTCCTTCTAATTAACCGATCCTCAAATATCGTACAGCGTTTTAGAGGGGATACATTGAGCTTACTGAAAAAAATTAGTTGAACGATATACCATTCGAAAAGCAGATTTATTTTGCGATATAAAAACAGGAAAAATACGGAATATATAAATACGGAAAAAGTTCATGGAAACGCAACAAAAACAAAAATATTTGTAGGGGGTTCTCGTATATTGTTCACTTCGTTGATTGAGAAAATCGTATATAATTAATATTCATGATGCAAATAAGAAAATGAATAATAAGAAAAAATCGTACATGCAGCTAATTCTACTGTCACGCAGATATAATATGACAATATAATACAATATAATATAAAATAAAATAAAATAAAAGATATGGCCTTGGGTAATATATGGAAGCATTTGCGCTTAAATTACATAATAATGGGGCAAATATATTGATATTGGTAAACAAAGTAAAATTCACCTACCTCCACGAAACACCAACGGTAACTTCGGACTGTGGTAGAAAACAACGTTGGTAGATAACAGACGCTCTTTAAATTCATTTTGCTTGACAAACACCGAGCAACGGATATCACTCCTGGCATGCCCTCACAGCCAGATAGTAAAACTTAATTGTGATCACGGTCCTGAGTCGATAGTGTCGATTTATAACTTAGAGGCACACTTTGACAGTCGACTGGGCCCGTCGACTTCCAAGCCCGTACATGGGTTAATCTCTTCTGCCGTAACTATTTCGTTTTTAACTAGATTTGTACTGCGATCGAATCTCTGCTGGTCCTCTTAATTACGTTCTACTGAACTACGTACGGTTGGCCTCGCTAAATCTAAGTTTTCTTCCAAAGCTCGTGCGTATTTGTAATTCCGCGGGACTGCTGTTGATTGTACAGTGAGGTGTTGTTTGGTGGTAAAATAAGAATTTACACACCGCCAAGTGCCTCGAACACCCGCTTTACGCAAAACTTTTATTTTATTCTTAAACGTTCTCACGGAATTGTCAATCGCCCTGTTCGAGGCCGGGTGGTACGCGGAGTAGTACGCATGTACCGTAATCATTTACAAATTCTTCGATCGCTTCTGAACAGAAGCTGGGACCATTAACCATTACTAATGCTTTGGGAATCCCATCAGTTTTGGTATCTATCATCTTCTTAACGTCGCTCCGTTTTGAGAAGGCATCTAACAGAATCAAAATCATTTCCCCATCCACCGGTCCTGAGAAATTTGTACAGTACCCACCATTGAGACCGGTCGGCCACTTCCACGAGTGTAGAGTGCTTTAGCTGGATGTCTGCCGTTTGCAGGCAGAGATTCGAAAGATTTTGAAGTATCCTGTACGTTTTTATCCGTATTCGGTGACTGCACGTACGACTTTGCTACGGATTTCATTTCCGCCACTTCCATGTGTATAATATGTAATTCCTTTAGTAATTGCGCAATCGCTACGGAACGATAAACCGATAGTCCCACATACCACAACCTTTCCCAAACGTTAATTCTCGCTCTCTTATCTTTAAAGCTCCTATCACCTATCATAAGTGGCCGTCCGATTAATACAAATTTTCCGATTTCCCGTGAGATTGGATCCAGTGCTGTTGCTTTCTCAATACTTTGCATGTCGAGCGATCTCACATTATCCGAGTCGTAATTCAAGCACGAATAATCATTTTGTTCTTTATTCACCCTCTTCCGTTTCCCTAATGGATAACGGAAGTCGAGACAAACTATCCGTCGGAGCATTGTCAACCCCTCTAACGCATCTCATCTCAAATTCATTCACGTCAATTACAAAACTGCCGATCTTTCGGCACAAGTTGCCGACATTGCGGTAAGCCATGTTTCGAGCCGAAAATATAAACCAGTGGCTTGTGATCCATCTCCAAGGTAAAGGTAAAAGCCTTCCTCATCCTTTTGAGAATCATTTTTCTTCGATGTAGTTAGATAGCGTTTTTGAAGCAAAAGCAATATATTACCTATACATTGCTCAGACCTATCCTCATAATGCACTAACACATTTCAATCCGTCAATGACTTTTTGGCCTTCGACACGCCTCTTCGCAAGCACTACTGCACCTTCCTTTTAATTCGCCCGACACACGCGTCATAGATCGCCTAGCTCGGGATAAATATTACATTTATAGTTCGGGTATTTGCAAATCGAGGTTCCTAACATCGCAGCAAAAACAGCAAAGATGTTGTGTGTCAGTTCTCTCTTTCCTTGCAGGACGTAAATTCTTTGATCCCACGAAATTGGTCGATTTCACCTTAGCATTCGTCGATGCCGAGCCTATTTCAGCAACATCCCTCGATGCTGTCTCTAGGAAATAGGCCAACTCTACAGCTTGTGTACACGTCCGCTCGTGTTCTCCGAGTTAAAGTGTTTATTCACAGAGTCGTTAGGAATTCTCCGAACGAACTGGTTTCTGCCGTGGTTGTCCAAGTTCCCTCGCAATTCATAATATGTCGAGAGCAGCTTCAAAATTGTCAAAAATTATTAAATATCTTCGCCTTATTGCTGCTCAAACTTCTTAAACTTGCAACGTTTCGTAACAATACTAGGTTTCAAAGATAGCGTAACAATGCATACCCCTCGCCCAGTAGGGTAAGAAACGGCGATATGTTTTTGTTCCCCGGGATATCATTAGCAATGTAATATTGTTGTTAATCTATCCTTTGAGTTCCTTCAGTTTTCGAGGACTTGTCCCTTCGCTTCATCTTGGCGTTCTTCGTCTAATTGTCTCGTTTCCTTTTCTAAGGTCGCTCTTTGCAGTTTCACGTCTTCGCTGATTTTGCCGATGATCCTAAAAAAAAGAGTTAACGTTTCCGTGATCATTTACCACATGCGAAACCTTTTTACCTCGTCGCCACTATGACTTTTGGCGCAAAAAAAAATAGTTCGCTTGCTTGTTTTATGGGAAATCGTTTGCGAACGAGCGACACTACTTTATTAATACAAATATATATATATATATATATATATATATATATATACGGGGATGATTGGCACAATTTTGGGGCGTCCAATCGCCCAGGAGGCTTGGCGAAAACAGACGTTCGTCAGATCTAGCTGGGAGCGCTTACTTATAGCTGGCGCTGACTAGGGGCTAGGGCTGATTAGCTGCTATTTCCAGTATTCGACTAGTATAGGTTTCTTCGATATCCCTTCCCGTTTATGGGCAAAACGGCCATGTAAATTGCCATGCATTTATGTTTCATTGTCGTGAAATAACAGGTGGCAGCATGTTCTAATATGTGTGGTATTATCTGTCAATGATGCGTGTACGTTGTTTGTCCTCGTTGAGGAATTGTCGAGAGCTAAATGTTTTGATACTAGGTGTCGTCACCAAACAAAAAATTGGACCCGAAAGGAGCCGGCACGACGCCATCTGGTGAAGGTGTACTAGCCAACTTCTTTAATTCCCTTCTTTATAAGAAAACCGGAGCGTCACCCGGTGCACCGGGATCGCCTGGTTCACCCTGCAGTGTTGGCTCGAGCCCGATACGAATCGGTGAGTTTAGTTGTTTTTTTTTCTTCTATTCAATGGATAATCGTAAAAAGCATGGGGACATCAAAGTAACTGAGAAGTCGTATTTTTGTCGCGACAAAAATTCTTAGGTAGATAATCTATTTTGTAAACATCGAAACGACCATTTTGCGAATCTTTGAACCTCCATTTTCTGGGCATTTGAATGACTGATCCATTATTTGAGAATTTGAGCGGTCATTTTGTCAAATAAACTACTATTTTTTGAGAAAGCAAGCAGCCATTTTGCGAATGTTTGTACGAAAAGTTTGTACTACCATTTTATGAAATGGTGGTACAAACTTACATACAGTGGTCTTACATAAAGGTCTGGAAATTCCAGTGATGAGGGCAGTTATTCTTTATCGACGACGTTTAATTCATCTTCCCGTCGCGAGTGGCATTTGCTTCGCTCCCTTTATTTTGTAAAACATTGATGAAAATACCAAATAGACGGTATGCCTAACTTACCATCAGATTTATTGGAAAGTTATCGCATGCAACTGTGATGAGAGTATCGTTAGAGTAATGGAGACGAAAAACGGGGCTATAAGCAAACTTGCTCTCGTGATGACATGTGGTAGCAATCGCTAAGAATTACAAATGTCCCATCACGATAACAATGAGTTTTCGGATCTATATATAATTGAGGAAGCATTTCTCGGGCTTTTTATGATCCATTTCTAATGTCTCCTGGCTCAAATCCGTTGAAAACGCCAGCGAGTCCGAAATAATAGTGTAATTTCTTCCGTTTTAAGTAGATAATCCAATTACAGACTCCGGATCGGTGGACAAGGCAGCGATGCGAAACGACGCGGCCGCCGAGCTCGATCGCATAACGCGAACGACGAAAGATCTAACGCCCGACCTCAACTCCTCGTCGGAGTGTTAGGAAGTTCGCGAGCGCCAACGGGAGATGGAATCGCGATTTTTCGACGATTTCTCGTTAACACGCGAGGTCAAGGTGTCGATAACTAACCGACGATCGGCAAGGGCGCGATTAGTTGCAGAAAATCAATTTCTTTTGTCAATGGCATAGCGACAGCGAACTAGGAAATCCTCGTCCTCTGACACCATTTTTCGAGAAAGGACGCAGAGCTCTGCAAAACCACGGAAAAGGAGTGAATGCCTCTCAGTGTGCGATTATCGCTTGCCGTTTCTTCAATATTTAGCGGCGGCGGCGCCAGTTTTGCACTTTCCACTCATGTTTCTCTCGAAAATGTAATTTTGCTGGTAGAAAACGAATACACACACACAAACATACGGAAATTTGACGTGTACCGAAGAAAAGAAAAAAAGACAAAGGAAGATGTGAAAAAGATGGAACGTTTTGCGAATCGTTTCGGTCTGGCAAAGGAACCCTTTCATTGGCTACGTAAATATCGACGGTATATAGGCTCGTATATCTCTTGGTCATAGTTCAAATGAAACTAATACTCAATTACTACGAAAATGTTTCTTTGCTTTGAATCGCTCAGCTGGCGTGGCTGTGTCCATTCTTCGAAGAGTTGCGTGTGTCTCTCGTTCTATTTCTTAAAAACATTACTGTTTTGCAAAAGAGTGAGTATCCTTTTTATTCCCGGGTTTATGTCTCTCCCTTCAGCACCCAAAAACCAGAATTGCGGAGAGAAAGGCTTAAATTGTGCGGTCGGGGATGTCTGAAAGTCGGTTCAGTCTCGACACGAGGTCGGCCATACGATCCTTCGCACGATATAATGTGCAATACGACGCGGAGCAACTTTTTTTTTACACGAATACACATCCATATATTTATAGAAAAACGGATGAGCGGGAAAGGAATTTTAAGTCGTTTGAAATTATCGGTAGGCGCGGCAATGGGAATCTTATCGATAGAGGGGACAACGTTATTTTATTTTCTGCTTCATTTTCGTAACGATATTTATCCTCGTTGAGAGCCAAGGGGTGGCTCGTAACAAGAATATGTCGACCGGGGAAACTAAAGACGGGTTGTGTTTGAATGTTTACAACGCGAATCATAAGTTTTCTTTTAGATTGCACGAACAATAGCTGTCGCGAGTAGTCAAGCTACTTTGGATTTTGTCTCGAATTAACGCGTTATCATACTGTGACGGCTAGAAAAGTACTTTCCGGCCGATTTTTCTCATTTTTATAAGTAGCTTGTGAAGAATTAAACCTCCAACCAATTTCCGGCTTTGCACTGCCTTTAACCGTATTGTAAAAAATATAAGAATTGTACAATCATAAATAATTATCGTCGTAAGTGAGAACCGAGCGACTCGTCTTTCCTTCTGCGTTCCGGACCCGCGTACTTTATGACTCTTTTTCGGAATATTTGAAACGAACATCAAGTTGAAAAAAAAATATACCTTAATATATGCGCATAACAGAGCCAACGAAGTCTCGTATTTCGGTAAAAACTGATTTCAAAAACTCCTTTATTACGCGCATTTTCCAAAAGGACAGTTGCACTGCCAGTGCTTGAGTATAAAAGGATATTTAATTATTTAAAAAAAAAAACACTTTTTTACAAACTATTTTAAAGAGAGTTATGAGATACATCGAAACTTTAAAAAACGTTCAGGCTGTTAATCGCGCTCTCACAGAAATATTTATGATGTTTTCATTATTGTAATCGTTTTTCCTTGTTCTAATATACTTAAATACAGTGCAAAACTACAAATTGATCGGCTGTTTATTTTTATTTCCAAACCGCACATGAAAGTTCGATCCTTTTTCCGGCCGTTGCATTATTCAAACTCCTTACAAAACAACAAATAAAGATGCTTTTCTATATATATTAGGAGGAAAAAATAAATATTTTGATTTCGAGTACAGAGAGGCGCTCATCCGTGCTGTGAAATAACCGGGACTGCGAAATTGCCCAGGTCGCGGAGCGTTTGCAGTGTGTTACGGAGAAAATCGCAAGAGAAGAAAGCTGTAAGTGGAGGGAATTGCAAAAATGCCCGATCAAAGCGAAAACAAAAAGAAGATGAAAAATACAATATGCTACAACTAAACAACAGCCTTAATTGTTGTGTTTGATTACGAGATATACATAACGATATTAAATAATGGGAACGGTAAGAAAAGTGAAAACGAGAAAAAAATTAAGTTAATGTAATTAAATATATAATATAAATAATAAATTTGAATTATCTTACGCACACATTGTCCGTGCGCACCATAGTAAATTATTTAGCAACCGTTTCGGGGCGTTTCGCGCTTTCGTTCCTCTGTGTAAAATCTGCGTAAAACCGAAAAGAACGCTTTTTGTCGAAAATATTCTTTTTTTTTCTTTTTTTAGATATACGATATTGAAAGATCCAATGCTATATATATATATATATATATATATATATATATATATATATTAGGGTGGTCCAAATTTGAGCTCTATTTTTTTCCTTTTTGTCACCATCTAATTATCTTCTTCAAAGAGAACAAAAGATTATCGCGAAATCTGCGAGCGGTCAAAAAATATTTAGAGGTCGCTCAAACCTTCCAAAAATTCAAATTTTCAATAAAAAATCGATTCTTTTTTTCATTCACTTCTCACTCATGAATTTTACGCTTTATAATTTTTTGAATTAACCTCGCGAAAGCTCTAGCCGGGCAATGAATATTTAGTGGTCGCTCAAGAGCTTCGAAATTTCCAATATTCGTCAATTTTTTTTTATTCAACTCAATAATTTGACGCTTTGTAAAATTTTCAAAACAGTTAATCGTTTTAATTTAGAAATAGATTTTTCAAAGTTACCTTACACTACTAACCCAACAATTATAATCTTTGCTCTCATAAAATAATTCGTTAAAGCTCTTGTCCGTAAACAAAATTATAGGTCCCCTGTTTTACCAGGTTAGAAGTGTGAAGTAAATAAAAAAACCGTTCTTAAAGAAAAAACGATTAATTGTTTTTAAAGTTTCACAAAGTGTTAAATTTATGAGTAAGAAGAGAAAAAAATTCGCGAGAATTGGAGATTTCGAAGCTCTTGAGCAACCACTAAATATTCATTGGCTGGCTAGAGCTTTCGCGAGCCTAATTTAAGAATTATAAAGCGTATAATTCATGGGTGAGGAGGGAACGAAAAAAATCGATTTTTTAATGAAAACTTGAATTTTTGGGAGGCTTCAGCGACCTCTAAATATTTTTTGACCTCTCGCAGATTTCACGACAATTTTTTTTGTTCTGCAAAGAAGATAATTGGATGATGGGAAAAAGGAAAAAAATGAGAGCTAAAATTTGGGTCACCCTAAGACACACACACACACACACGCACGCACGCGCGCGCGCGCACACACACACACACAGAGCATCCTTAAGCGTATGTCAAATTCGGAGCGTGTGTGGATTGTGTCGGCATTAGCGTTTTCATGTTTTAAATCGAGAGGTCTAATTTAGGGTAATATACAGGGTAAGGCACACAAAGTGTTACAGAGCAATAGCACATATCCAAAAATGTTTCAGACAAAAGTTTCAGTGTTTGAGAAGGCCGTCATACTGGACCACCCCATTTTTTTAATCGGTGGAGGCGCTGAAGCTACGTCAAGGTCAACTCCACTTTTTTAAGGGACAACACCACTGTGACCCCCTGTTTTTTTGCCATTTTTCAAGAATTTTTTTCTGTGGGAAAAAAGAGATATTCGAAAATTTTTTTTTTGTTTTGTTCGTTGTTTATTGAAGATACATAAAAAAAAAAATTTCAAATTTTTCACGCCCCATGGTGACGCTGGGGAAGCTCCCGCGTCGGGTACTGTTGCCTCTGCAGTGGTTCGCGGCACGCAGCAGAACTCTCTTCAAAGTAGATCTGAAAAAAAATACCGAGTGTTTTCGTTAATAATATGATATTTTGAAGAGAAGTACATAGGAATTTGAAGAAATATTGATTTAAAAAAAATAGGCACGCTTTTGAAATTAAAGGACGATTTTCGATCAAAATTTCTCGTCGAAAATAGGCTATAACTTTTTTTTATTATTGAGATATCGAAAAAATCCTATGTACTTCTTTAGATAATCTAGTTTTATTGATGCAGTCCAAATTTGAAGTCGATCGGATAAAAATTGCTCGAGTTCTGCTGCGTGCCGCACTCAAAAAAGTGGGAAAAACGCGTTCAAAGTTTTAGGTTTGTTAATTTATGCGATAAATTGGAAAAAAAATGTGTTACCTTTAATCAGCGATGCCGGCACCATATAGCTGGCCTTCAAGAAGCAAATCATTGTCCCTAGCATCTTTTCTCAAACTTGTAGAGGCTCTTGCCTCTTTTGCAGCGTCTGTGAGCGAGCGCTCCGCCAGCTCGATCTGCGCTGCGTCGGTTGCAACGCAAAAATTGAAACAATTTGGGCCGATAGTTATCCCTAACGTCTCCAAAACTTTCATGAGGCTTCTCAGGCCATCATTGAATAATAATACCGCGATATCAGCTGCAATATCGACGATTGACGATTGACGACTTGAACATTTTTCAATTATCGCCACCTATGGCTTTTTTTTCGAAACTATATTTATAACAATAGCCGGTTTTTGTGAAGGGAGACAAAAGAATACCTGGGAAAGACCCGCAAGACCTGGGAAAGGCCTGGTATACCTGCCGACCCTGAGGCGCGCAGCTGCGCGGGACCCCGAGCGTCACGGAGCGCTGCACCGCTCCACAAAATATTCAATATCTCCGAAAAGAATTATTTTTTCGATCTGGGTCCAACGGCATCTTAATCTTAAATGTATTTTAGATTTTTCTAGATGGGTCACAGTGGTGTTGTCCCTTAAATGGAATGGTACATTTTTTTTTTCAAATATTTGGTAGTGATCCGAGATATTTAGATTTGTATCATCGATACCGATCTTGATTGACTGACTCCCTGCGGCTTGAGGTGCTCTACAAGATGTTTGAAAAAATGTACCATTCCATTTAAAAAAGTGGAGTTGACCTTGACGTAGCTTCAGCGCCTCCACCGATAAAAAAGTGGGGTGGTCCAGTATGACGGCCTTCTCGAACACTGAAACTTTTGTCTGAACCATTTTTTGATATGATCAATAGTTTGAGTGCTATTGCTCTGTAACACTTAATGTGCCTCGCCCTGTAAATATGCCGATGAAAGACGTACGAGAGAGTCCTGCGAGAACGAGTGCGAAAGATTTTTATACGAGTTGTATATTTACGTGAGATTTCTTGTTTCAAATAGCTTTAGATGGCCACTTGAAAAAACATACTGGTAGCTTTGAGAGACTGGTTTTAATGGATCAAATAGAAGCGGCAACAAAAAAATTATGTGCGTGATAAATGAAACTGTATAATCTTTATTCCTGCTGAAACTTATTTTAAAAAAACGTGTGCACCACGAGGTTGTCGCAATGACAAGCAAGCTATAATGAAAACCCAACTATTAATCAATACCCTCAACATCCAAATAAATAATTTTTCATACAGTCATCGTTCTTCATTGGCGCCATTTTATTCGACCGCCCTTGTTATTCGTCTCAAATCTCATTTGGGACGAGTCCTTCCCCATGTTATTAAATGAATACCGTCGCGCTTTTTTATTCTCACATTATGTTTTTATTCATTTAATTCATTACAGCGTTCGACTAACAGGTTTTTGTAAATAGCGGAACGAACATTTATTCGTAATGAGTTATGCGGATTTTGTTATTCTATTCGCAGGCTCGTAGTGTACATTGTCGCGTGTGGAAATTGGATTCGTTGGAGAAATTTTAAGGTGATACGAGGCGGTGCACTTGCGTGCTCTACTTCGGTTTGGTCACTAATAAACTATTTTCCCTTGCGCAAAGGTACGAGAAGAAGCGAAGGCAATTTAAAAGCGAGTGACTGCTCTTTTCATGCACTTATACTGCACTTATATTCGAGTCTATTTTGGTGCGATCGGAAGTGCAGAAAACTATGGTTCGTGGAATTTTTCAGAGGCCGATAAATGCTCGACAAGTTATAGCCGTGGTAGACACTTATATACAGTGGCGTGCAAAAGTTTCGGGCCCCCAGTTGTTTTTCAAACTCAGTGATAAAATATTTTAATCCAGAACTCGTTTATCATTTTTTATTTTTAAGAGTGCTATGGTGTCAAATTCCTACCGTAAAACACGGTGGCGAGAACATTGAACTTTGGGGAGCATTTTCAGACTACGGCGTTGGTTCGCGGGTAGAAAATCAAGGCAATAAGGACGCAACAATCTACAGAAATATATTGCAAGATCATATGCTCCCATTTGCAATGAAAAAAAATCCGCGTGGTTGGCTCTTTCCTGAAGGATCGTGTTGGAACAAAAAATCACTCTAACAAGACGGAATAGTGGAATCATTTGTGACCCGAGTGGAAAAACTTGCGAAAAGAACGGATCTCACAATTAATACCGTCCATGCCTCGGTGATGTGCCGCGGTTATCGCTGCTAAGGGCAGGGCGACAAAGTACCAAGTCAAGTGCAGAAGGTCGAACCTCGTTTTCTTATTTTAAACTTTTTTTGTTATGTTTTTCACACGCAATAGTAGGTGGCCCAATACATTCGTTAACCCCTTGACTGTGAGTGACACGCATAGGGGCAAAAAAAGTCGTGCCATTTTTGTGTCATGACACATATAGGGGCATGATATCGTGTCATGGCACGTAATAGAGGCATCATTCTACTGCATCGAATCGATGCAGTAGAAATAGGTTTTTCAAATGCCCCTATACGTGTCATGACACAATAATGGCGCGACTTTTCTTTGCCCCTATGCGTGTCACTCACAGTCGAGGGGTTAAGTAAAAAGTTGTGGACATCAAAACATTTCAGAACAATATATAAGTATATAATTAATTGTTTTCAAATATAAGTGAATACATGTTGTCATAACTCGTTAATTTTTCCCCCTCCGTCGTGTTTTGATGCAATATGCCTGAAAAATAGGATCGCCCAAAACTTTTGCACGCAACTGTATGTAGAAAAGTTCGTGTATTATCGGCGGACTAATGAATATTCGTCACATCCATACAGAATCCTGTTCGTGTGATAAGAATTCATATAAAAAATTACATAATTATTCAAAGAAATATTTTCGTTACTCCACGAATTCGTCTCAATCCGGAGCCTCGGTTGGACGAGTACTCGATTATATATATATATATATATATATATATATATATATATATATATATATATATATATATATACACGCATATATATTTGAAAAAAACGAACACATCGTTGATCGATGTGTGAACAAAATTCATCGGTGTCTCGAGGGCGAGATTGTTTCGACGTTTGGAAAATACTCGACAATTGGAACAGTGGGGTGTTCTCCCCCTTGCCTTACCGAAAATAAGTGTAACGCAATGATCGAAAAGAAAGCCTCGTATCGCTAGTTATATCAGATACTTACACTTACAAAATGAAATACGCCGTACAGCGAATTTATTACATAATGTAGTAATAATAACTTTCGTAAGGAAAATCATATTGGTAGAAATAATTGTGATTACGTCGATGAGGGGGGGGGGGGGGGGGGAGAGGAGAACTCGCGGTGTCGTGCCTGTGGGTGTGTGTGCGCGTCGCAAAGCACATCCGTCACTCTCATCATTGGAATACAATAATGGCTGGGAGTTTCTCGATCAACCGAAACAACGCAAATGAAGAAAAAAATCATTCATACTGTATGAATTATCGAGGCAAAGAAATCTTGGTATTCCTTCGTGAATTATTCGACACGAACGTATAATTTTTAGTCATTTATGGATTAATCGATCGCAGGCAGTCTCAATTATCTATCATTATCTTTGTTCTTCTTTGTTTTCCTTCCTTCTTTTTACTCTTAGTACAGAAGAATTCGTTTGTCGACGGCTTTTCGACAAATGGGACATTCGGACATCCGATCACCGCACATCTGGCAAGTGCCATGGCCGCATAGAAAAATCATGTTCTTCAGTCGATCCAGGCAAACTGGACACATCGTCTGCAACAAAATGAAAACAGGATCGAAATTGAACCGACTGATATAGCGACGAAGTGGAAAAAATAATTTGATGAAAAGTTTTTATCATCAGTGGGTAAATACATTCTCTATGTTATCCGCGGATGGTAACAAGGACAGCTTTTTTACTAATCGTGTCTAGGGTTGGGTTTACCTGTTCCTTGATGTCCTGCAATTGTTGCTGCAGCTTTTGTATGTCACTGTGCGATGCATCGCGGATGCCGTTGTTCATCAAAACGGCCTCGCCGGTTCCGGTATTCACGGGTGCTTGCTCTTCCTCAATATCAGCTTTTACTTCCGAAATGGTACCTGAAATCAGAAGTTCGTTTAAGTAACTCTTTGGCAGTACTTTCGGTAAGGCAAGCAGCCGGGCAAACAAAAAGATGTTGCAATAAGCTTCATAATACGTTCAGAGGTACCATTCTATCCAGTGGCGTATTGAGTATACGGCGGAACCGGCGGTCCGCCGGGGGCACCAAGGGGAAGGGGGCACCAACATTTTCCAATAATGAAGCGATTTATTGGCATTGTTATCAAAATAATGGATCGATATAGCGAGATCACGAAATGTTGAACGAAAGACCATAGAATTTATCAACGTGTTTTCATATTAAAAGGCGTCTTCGTCAATTTCTACCAAACAAAAAGCTTCCTTTTCAAAGTTTTTTCATACGCACGCAAGAAAAAGTAATAAGCTCAATATTTTTTCTTCGCATTCGCATCTTGTTAGTTACAACTATATTAGGTACTTATGTTTATATTTTAATTTTTTTTACCATCTAGACAACATTTCGATTTGCGTCGGGGAGTTTCAAAAACATTTCAAACAAAAGCTTTGCCGACCTTACTCCACGGTCGCACGGTCCAGGAGAGCAGTAAAATATAATTTGTTCACCAAAACAATGAAATTTACAATATGCCCAACAAGTAAATCGCTATTATGCGGTGGTCGGCGGTATTTTCAAATAGATTTTTTCTTTAACTTATTTCTTTATGAGTATTTTTGTAGCATTAAAAGGATAAATTACTGAACATTTTTGTCAAAGGGCTAAATAAGTGTTTACTTCTGTTTTACCCTCCGTGGTGATCAGTCGTGCTCTTATATATGTACATGTTAGTATTTAGCGACGCCTTTGCCATTTGTATTATGGACCCTATGCTCATGCTTTTACGATGACTTCGGCGGTTTATGGACTAAGCTCATTACGTACAGTTTGTGAACTTTTTGGTGCTTTCGGGAAAATTATTATTTTTCGGTAAGTAACTACATTATTTTGTTTTGCATTCACAAGGAGACGGCATGACCGTGGGCTCGGGGATTTGGCCGAATTTTTTTGTGGTGAAAGAGGACCGCTAGCACGTCACGTGGTTAAAGTAGTAGGACGCACTACTCGGAAAATTCCGAGAAAAATCGATTCAAAGTTTCTTAGGCGCCATATGAGTTTGAAATGTCAAGCACTTGTCGAACCGCCGTCTAGTCTAGACAGTTAGGGCTCGGCCTTTTGCGTCGGAGGTCTCGGGTTCGATTCCTCCTCCGGATATTTTTTTTGTCATCCCAAAAATTATTTAAAACGTTTCTCATCCCTACATTATTTTTTTAGTTTTATTTACATTATTGTTTTTTAAAATTATATCCTTTTTTTCCAATAGAACAATTCATAACGGTGGATTTTTTATTTTTGATTGGAGGAACATTGCGTTTTTAATGAGAATACCAACGACGATTAGGAAAAATTCAGTTTTATTCATATAATAATTATATACAAAAACCGCAGTGGTAATTATCGTAGAAACAAACAAAGCAATAATTTTTGCGACATCTTGCGCAACATATAAAAGCGGATTTTTGACAATCGCAGGGAGTTTGCAATACATCCGTACAAAAATATGTCCCATTAATATTCATGAAAATGTTACTAGACAAGGCAAATGTTTACAGACAAGTTAAAAATTTCATAAAGCGCTTGGAAAATTGCAGCGAATTGTTAGAGCAGAATCGTGGAATTAATTCCCGGGAAGATTGTATAAAAATCCATTCAATAATTCACCATCAATTATCGTCACCAATATTCCGAGACATGATTCAATACCCCTGGTTTGCCTAAAAATTATCAGTTACTAGAAACATTTTCATGAATGTTAATGAGACTTGTTTTTGTACGGTTGTATTGCAAACTGCCTGCGATTGTAAAAAATTCGCCTTGATATGTTGCGCAAGATGTTCCGAAAATTATTGCATTGTTTCTACGATAATTACCACTGCGGTTTTTGTATATAATTATTATATGAATAAAAATTGAATTTTTCCTAATCGACTTTGTTATTCTCATTAAAAACCCAATGTTCCTCATATACTTTACAATGAAAAATAAAAAAAACTCACCGTTATGAATTGTTTTATTGAAAAAAAAAAAATTAATAAAAAAAATAATGTAAATACATTTTAAAAAATAATGTAGGGATGAGAAACGTTTTGAATAATTGTTGGGATAACAAAAAAAAGAAAAAAAAAGATCCGAAGGAGGAATCGAACCGGAGACCTCCGCCGCAAATGACCGACTCCTAACCGTCTAGAGTAGACGGCGGTTTGATAAGTGCCTGACATTTTAAACTCATAAGGCGGCTAAGAAACTTTGAATCGATTTTTCTCGGAATTTTCCGAGTAGTGCGTCCTACTACTTTACCCACGTGAGATGTTAGGGGTCCTCTTTCATCACAAAAAAATTCGACCAAATCCCTGACCCCACGGTCGTGCCATCTCCTTGTCAATTAATTTTATACTTGCATCGTACGATGTAATGTTATATTTGCTCGTTAGTATTCTTATTAATATTTTGCGTTTTCACGAGAAAAAAAACGGAACGTTATTGATATCAACCCTTCAAAGAAACCTCTATCGCTGTAAGCGTAGCTACATATGAGAGAAGCTTCCCAAAATTGAAGTTACACAAAAACTTTCGCCGCTCGCCCATGGACAATGCAAGGCTAAATAACCTTGCAATTTTGTCTATTGAACGAGATATTGCCCATACAATCGACTTCGAAGGTGTGATAAGTAAGTTTGCTAGTTTTAAGGCCTGTAAGGTTCGTCTTCAAAGAAACGAATGAATACAAAAACGGGCTTTGAGATAAGCAAACTTATTGAAGGGAGGGCACTACTGTACCTACTTGTTTTCGACCGTTTGCTTTGGAATTTCTTTTCAAAGGAAGGAATAAAATACATGTTCAAAAGAACTTATAGGTTTATTAGGTATATATTGAAGTATGCAAAAAAAAAATGTTCGTTAAAATAATACAAATGGGGACGCACGAGTCGCTATAGCACTACGGGTTTTCAGCGAACCCTCTTCGCGGCACGCAGTAGAACTGTCGTGAATTTAATCCCGGTAACGGGAAACATTTTCGTTAATTATATTAGCATTAGCAGTCAAGTATAGGGGGGTGGGGGATAATGAGAAAAATACAAACGAGTTTGAAAAAAGTTCGTTTTTTCAAACATCATTTTTATATAGAAAGTGACATACACTTAGCACAAAAATTTAGGGAGCAAGAAAAAAATCCAAATTTTTGGGGGATTTTCAACAGGCTGTAACTCATACAAAAATGGTCGTACAGCAAAAAAAAGAAGCAAATTGTAGCTCTAAGTGTCTAACCAAAAAAGGGCTTTTTGTGGTTTTTTGGAAAATCAAGCGCCCAATCAAAAATATTGCGGAAACCACTAATGTTAAGTGTGCTTTTTACTGTTCAATATACCCACAAAAACCCTACGAAGTTTCCATTTAATCCAGCCAACCGTTTTTTTTCCCACTTGATCGAATTTTTGAAAAAATTAAAGGAGCAAGAATTTCGCTCTGAAAATGTCATAATTTTTATCAAAAATGAAAAAAAAAAAAAATCATTTTTCTCTAAATTCTGTATTAGTGACTTGGAAAATTTAAGAAAAAAAAAATCGAAAATTTTTGAAAAAAAAATTCCAAAATTTTTTTAATTTTTTAAAAAATTTTTTTTTTCAATTGGCTCTAAATTAAAGAAATGTAGCGACTCACTTTCTCACCGATTTTCCTCTTCCGCACTTTAATTTTCCTAGTCACAAATTAATTGAATAAATTAAAAGTTGATACCCCCAAGGCAAGTCGAATATTCGTTCTACGAATATTGGGACAATAATTTTTTTGTGCGAATTTAAACAGTGTCTAAAAAGAAAACAGTTTTTCTTAAAACTAACCTGCTTTCTTGGTAATCGAGCCAATCAACAGTTTTTCTCAAAACTACCGTATTTTTTAATTTTTAGAAAAGCAAATTAACTGAGTTTTTGCAAGCTTTAGTTTTCTTTTTATTTTTTTTTCATAATGCCTAAGCGGCATTTATCCGCGCAACAAGTCGCTCAGATAGTGACTCTAGTGGAAGAAGGGTACAATTACCGACAAGTCGGGGATCGTATGGACATTAGTTCATCTGTCGTATCTCGCGCATACAATCGGTATTTGGAAACCGGTGATTATCAACGACGAGTTGGCCAAGGTCGTTATCGTGCAACAAATCCTCGTGATCCTTACAAAACTAAAGCTTGCAAAAACTCAGTTAATTTGCTTTTATAAAAATTAAAAAATACGGTAGTTTTGAGAAAAACTGTTAATTGGCTCGATTACCAAGAAAGCAGGTTAGTTTTAAGAAAAACTGTTTTTTTTTAGACACTGTTTAAATTCGCACAAAAAAATTATTGTCCCAATATTCGTAGAACGAATATTCGACTTGCCTTGGGGGTATCAACTTTTAATTTATTCAATTAATTTGTGACTAAGAAAATTAAAGTGCGGAAGAGGAAAATCGGTGAGAAAGTGAGTCGCTACATTTCTTTAATTTAGGGCCAATTGAAAAAAAAATAAAAAAAAATTTTTTTTTCAAAAATTTTGGAATTTTTTTTTTCAAAAATTTTCGATTTTCTTTTCTTAAATTTTCCAAGTTACTAATACAGAATTGAGAGAAAAATGAAATTTTTTTTTTTTTTCATTTTTGATAAAAATTATGACATTTTCAGAGCGAAATTCTTGCTCCTTTAATTTTTTCAAAAATTCGATCAAGTGGGAAAAAAAAAGGTTGGCTGGATTAAATTGAAACTGTAAAAAGAAAACGATCTAGTCCAACCCGCAATTCCAAACGAGTAGGCACTGAACACAGCCAACTTGTATCCGATCATCCCTCACTGCTTTTGTCCCGGTTCCATAGGAACCATTCATATAAATAAAGATTCCCGAGTTGGTTGTTTTGTTCTACGTTGAAGGGAATAAACGTGTTCTTCGTTCAACACCGTGTCTTGCGTTTTCTCTCATCCGTTTAGCCCTGTATCTTTAGTAATCGTCAACAGAAACTTCGTAGGGTTTTTGTGGGTATATTGAACAGTAAAAGGCACACTTAACATTAGTGGTTTCCGCAATATTTTTGATTGGCCGCTTGATTTTCCAAAAAACCACAAAAAGCCCTTTTTTGGTCGCTTTTTCAAATTCATGTAATGATTGAAAATTTTTTTTTTTCAAAATTCAATTACCAATCCTTGTAGAGAATTTATTCAAGTTTTTGAAACCAACCTCAAAATTTCTGTGCGATCATTGGTTGCTGAGATATTGGTAATCAAAGACAAAATGATCTTTTTCCATTCAAACACCGATATCTCAGCGAGAAATGCTCGTATCGAGATTTTTAAAAAACCAAATTAAAGCTCAATAAACAAGCTATCCGGTCCATATAGAGGTTAAGTCGAAAAAAAAATTTCCACGTCCGTAGATTAAAAAAAAAACCAAAAAAATTTCGAACATTTTTTTTTCGGTGGTTTTCTTATGATTATTCGAAAAATATTTTCAAAAAAAAATTTTCAAACTGAGATCCGAAAACTAGACACTTAGAGCTACAATTTGCTTTTTTTTTGCTGTACGACCATTTTTGTATGAGTTACAGCCTGTTGAAAATCCCCCAAAAATTTGGATTTTTTTCTTGCTCCCTAAATTTTTGTGCGAAGTGTATTATTTACAATTTTCAAAGCAATCCAAGAAGCTACAGTTAAATTTTGAGTCAATTGAACGAAAGTTGTTCGAGTTCTACTGCGTGCCGATTTAAAAAACATGGCTTTGAGAAAAACGTGTTTGAAGTAAACGGTTTTATAGACCGTACAGCTGATGCATTTTGTTCCCGTAATCTAATGCCACCTATTTTTAGAAAGTAAAACTCCAACTAACATTTTTTTGTCTGAAACTTTTTCTCCAAAGTTGGGCTTACGAGAGTCGAGAACTGCGTCTACCGGTCTGGCATCGCCGAAGGCGCTTTTCAGCGCTCGGAGGCTCAACAATAGCTCGAAAGCCACTTAAAAACTGTTTTTTTTTCAGCTATAAACGAATAAGCATCATATATTCAAAGATTCAACGGATTTTTTAAAAGTGTTTCAGAAAAACGATTTTTGGAAGATTTTACAGTGGGGTCCTTCCTAACACGTTTATAGATGTATTGCCAATATTTCGGTGGAACGGTTGTGTGATGTATGATTTATGAAAATTGTATGGTTGTGTTATGCATGATTTATGAAGTTTTAATAAAAAAATTGAAAATAAATTTCGTTTTTGTTACTTTGTTAATTTTAAGGGCACCGCATTTTTATTCCGCTTGGGGCACCCACGAGCCTTAGTACGCCACTGATTCAATCTATTTGGTATATTCATCCTTGTATGACGGAATACACTGGCAGATAGCAGTGTCGCTTGTGAAAATAATCACCCTGCCGTTGCAGTTTTTAAAAAACTGTATGTTGTATCGTGGTATGCGTGTCTAATAAGAAATGCATACATATGGGATAGGAGTTGGAAACGACGGGAACAGGAACTGCGTGTAGATTATTTTCCCATGAGCAAGGTCTTACATACAGGTCTGGAAACTTCGGCATTTTTGCATGGTGGAAAGTATTATCGTCAGTGAGGCAAAAACGTAGTTCCTCATTTATCCACTGGAAGCGCTAGCAAGTAGAAGTAGTAATGGTAAAATAACCTGCTGACAGCTACTACATGTGTTCACAACGTTTCTAGAAATCTATATTACGTTTCAGGTAATTTCCGGTAGAACAGCATAATGTGGAGCCGGCCTTATCCTTCGCTATATTTTATTATATTTGATTGAGGATGCGCCAGTTCGCCTATCAACAAAACCAAAAACGGCAAAAATAATTTTTTGTAACAAAACAATCTCGCCGAACTGACAAATCAATAAAAACGGTGCCTTTTCAAACATATACAATGCGTTCATTTCTTTTTTTTTATTCCTCTTCCATTATATTTATTTTCAGGTTCTTATTAACATTGTTAAAAAAGCTAAAATAAAGATAAATGTTGTAGAAACAAATCAAGAATTCAATCTACTAAGAATAAACATTAATTATGAGGGGAAAAATTTAGGGCGCACCAATTTGATCATACCCAATCTACTCAAATCGCGAAAGACCAAATAAAAATATTACCGAAGTTCGAACATCCGAGAAATACAGTCTACTGAAATAATAATTCTTATTCTGCCCGGGCGTTCAACAGTGAAAGATACTCAATCATTCTTCATTTATATCGCTCTTACAAATAATATTGAGTCCGTTCGTTTTGGCTACACTTTTCTACACTACTTACGCCTTCTGAGGGCTCTCTATTACTGTATCTATTGCAATTGTAGAAAGTGTAGCTAAACCGAACAGAATCTATGTTTATTTCGTAAAATCTGCGCCTTTGCACAGCTGTTCGGACCTGCCTTTGATCGGCTAACTTCTACTTGGCAGCGCTTCGGGTGACAAAAGCCAGAACTGACCGTTTGCCTCATTATCTGGGTCAATACCCACCCTAAGAGTTTCCAGACCTGTATTTTAGACCGTGCCCATTAGTCGAGGAATGGATGGTAAATTGAGGTTATCGACTTTTTTTTACCATCAGTCGGTAATTTGGTCGAGGGGGATGCAAATTGATCTACTCCAAAAAAAGCCCTTCTACTATGAGAATATGAGAAAACTGTAAAAAAAAACAGGTTACCGACTTTTTTTACCATCAGTCGGTCATTTGGTCGAGGGAGATGCAGGCTTATGGAATACAAAAAGGCCTTTCTCCCCTACGGGCTATTTTTTGCAAGCTCTTCCGCAATCGCGAGTTCTTCTCTGTCGCAAGCGAACGAGGAGAACGGGGGGAAGCGAGATGTAATTGTACCCGAGGCCTCACACCCCTTAATGTAAGTAACATTACCTCCTCCGCCGCAGCAGATGGACATCGGTACCATGTGCTGTATCTGGGTGCGACACTGGACGCATTTCTTCATCAGGGTGGCGCAACTTTCGCAGGCGCACATGTGGCCGCACGGACGAAAGAGCACGCCGGCTTTGCGATCCGAGCAGACGACGCATTCCTCGATCTGTGCGACGGAGTAAATAAATAATAAATAAATAGGCGGACAAACGCAGCGACCGATATCATTGATTAATTCCAACAAAAAATCTTCAATCAGGACTATTATTATTTGGCGAGATGGTAGTGAGTTGGAAAGTATTATGGCCGCTTAGACCACGATATTACATACAGGTTTGCGACTCGATCGAATTTCCATGGTGGGGGCGACTCGCGTATTGAAGCTGTCTTTGGTGTCGCTAGTATCGGGGGATGTTGTTTTGATAGTGAGAACATAACCTGCGTATTCTGTGATTGTGCGCATATGGTTACCACAAAGTGTGGCCAGTCGAGTGCAATGAACGTATTAGCGACTTATAATTTCACTTTTCCATGCAAAGAACATGGCTCGGATATTTTATCATATGCGGTTTTCCATTATATTAGGTTGCGCACGAGGCAAAATGTGCTCCAGGTATATATCAAATTTGACAAAAAATGTTGAAAAAACTGTCTAAATTGACAAACCAATAAAATTTTGGTTATTTCGCTACATTGTACGTTTTGTCTGTGATTATTTTGTACCTGCAGAGCAGCAATTAATAATGAAGCCTCATTCCGCCATCATTTGGAATTTTGAGGGATAGATAATGGTTTTCATAGGATTTATCCAAACGAAATTATTTTTGCGTGCAAAATGTAAGGTGCTATCTCCAAATTTATTGTTAGCGAAAATAGCGGTCGATGTATACGTGTATACAACGGATTTTTTTAAAAGAGTTTCAGAAAAACGATTTTTCGAAAATTTTACAGTGGTGTCCTCCCTAACACGTTGATAGATGTATTGCCAATATTTCGGTGGAAAGATTGTGTTATGTATGATTTATGAAAATTGCATGGTTGTGTTATGCATGATTCATGAAGTTTTAATAAAAAAATTGGAAATAAATTTCGTTTTTGTTACTTCGTTAATTTTGTGCAAATTGTAAGGTGCTATCCCCATATTTATTGTGAGCGAAAATAGCGGTTGATGTATACGTGTACATAGAAATACTTGCGAGCAGTAACCTCAATTACGCGTGCCATTGACAATTTAAAAAAAAATCATTTTTTTTCTGCAGCTATATATGGATTCAAGCGAAAAAACAGTCCACGGGAATTGAACCGAACATAACAAACTTTTCCAACAAGGTATCAATCCATTCAGCTAGAACGTATTTTATACATGAAAGAACAACATTGATTTATCCGTATTAAACTCGCTTGGATTTCAATGGTAGGGTTGATGGACTATTCGCCAATTAATTATTGGATAAATTTTTCAGATTTATACTAGTCAGTTTATGAGTTTATGTATTTCTGTTTGCATAGGAATATCATTCGTTTTTTAAAAACCTGTGGAATATTTCGATTTTCAGGTGAGGCTACTACGTAAATGCGTGGCTGTTTGTCGTGTTGGCGTGTTGTCTTTGTGGCACAGAACATTCCGCGATTACAGCGACTCTAGCTGCAAGGGAACCATCCTCCACCACTAGAGTTTCAATGCCTGTATGTAAGACCGTAGCTTAGACGCTTCGATTTTTAGGTTAACTTTGCAATTTGAATATTTATTTTCGTTTAAAGATGACACTTCAGAGTTTCAATGATTTTTTAAAAGCATTTTTCTCATTTTTATTAGAAGTTATTAAGAAAATAATTCAGTTTTTCATATTTTTCCGTTTTTTTCTGACCAAGGATGTACGAACCTTCACCCGGGAAACTACATTTTCTCGACAGATCAGACATTTCTTGACCCTGGGCCCACAAGGGTTGCAACAAGCGACGTGACCGCAGGGGCTGAAGAGCATCTCGCGTTTACCATCCGAACAAACGAGACACTCGTCCATAGCGGTCGATGGTGTCGGAGCTTCGATATCGTGGCTGGCGAAGAAAAAATAAGACATACGTGGAAAATGGATCTTTAAATTACTTATAAGAAATATATATATATATATATATATATTATTAAAATAATAATCGCGGTTATGAAAAAATGGGCATATGTATATGTATGTTTAGGAAATAATAGATATCGATGTGCACTAACGATTCCTTATTTTTGTGGCAAGTTGTAAGGGTTTTGCACAAATTGGGGTCCGGACAGAGATGAAGAGGTGTCTGCCCCTTCTTATTTTTGAGCTCCAGATCAGCGCCGTGAGCGGCTAAGAAACAAGCAATAAAGGAACTGCTCTTCTTGTCCTGTCCCTGCGCGCCTAGGCCCATGAGGAGACGTCCAACATCCTGAACATCCTGCAATTGTCGCAGCTGCGACAGCGTGTGATGTCGGAGTGCCTCGTGAAGCGGCGTGTCGCCATCTTTGTCTGCGACGTTCACGTTCGCACCCTCACGCACGAGCAACTGCAATTTTTAAACATAAATGAAAAAAAAAAAAAAAAAACAGAAAAGGGGAAAAGGGAGGGAAAGTTAACAAAAATAAATAAACAAGACATCGAATTTAAAATTCAATAAGAACGAAAAAATCTCAACACAAATTACTTCTGAAAAATAGATTATCAACAAAGTAACAAAGAAATCAATTACGAAATCATAAATAACACAGCCACACAAAAAAAAGTTGGTTGTGCGACGAATCGGACTATACTTTTCCGATGTATTTTAAGCTGCTGAATCGATATTTGAAGTCAAAATTATGATTTGGTGTACCATTTTTTGGATAACTGAAAAAAATGATGTGAATACGCCATTATTCTCGTTTAGCGTCAACTAGATCGCTTTGGGAAGGTCCGCTGGCTTCATTATACTTAAATATTCACATATTCACATAAGGTTAGAAGTATTGAGACAGTAGGGAGAAAAAAACGGATCCATGACTGGCGGAACCCGTATATTTGGCGAAAACTACGCAAAAAACGTATTTTTCCCTCATTTTCATAACGCCAACACGTTTCAAACACTTCTGAGACTTATACATCTGTAAATTCTTTCACCGACCTATTTTCTACTTTCAAAAGCCGATATTACTCCACCGACGATACTCCAAAATATTCGGGAACGCTTGAAAATTTCTATCACTTTTTGCAAAAACGTACTTGTTTTTCTTCAAACGACCTATGTAAGGGGTTTCTTTTTCGTTTTATTCCTTTCCTGGATGTTTCCCTCTTCAACATCTAACAGAAATCGGCCATCATATTAATATCCCAACGTCCCTGATATCGACGTTCCATTTCTTTGAAATCTTGATGGGAACGCCCTCCCTGTTCTTCACTGTAGGCGCCAAGGTTTTCAGGAAATGAACCCAGGTGAGAATGTAAAAAGTGCAATTTAAGATCCATCAAACAACCTTGTTTACCGTAGTTGATGACCATTTTCCTGACAATTTCTTCTTAATTCGGACTTTTGTTGTTGCCTAAAAAGTTCTCAACGATCTCTTTGAAACTGCTCCACGCGGCTCTCTGAGTTGTTCATTGTCGTGATGAATACTTCATCTCTTTACATCTTTCTGATTTGTGACCCTTCGAAAATCCCCTCTTTTAACTTAGCATCCGATATGTTGGGGAATTGCTGTTGCAAATAAATGAAACATTCTCCCTCCTTGTTCAAAGATTTCACGAAGTGCTTCATCAACCCAAGTTTAATATGCAAAGGGGGTAGCAAGATTCTATCGGGTTTTACTAAAGGTTCTTGGATGATGTTGAGTGCTCCTGGATTTAGATTCGTTCTATTGGGCTATACTTTGTTGGTGTAATGGTTTTCCCGATCCCTGCCATCCCATAAACGTAAGAAGCAGGGATTTTTCGTTGGCGTTATAAAAATGAGGGCAAAATACGTCTTTTGCGTAGTTTTCGCCAAATATACGGGTTCTGTCGGTCCTGGATCCGTTTTCTTGGTTCCTACGGTGTTAATACTTCTAATCTTATGTGAATATGTGAATATCTAAGTATAATAAAGCCAGCGGACCCTCCCAAAGCGATCTAGTTGACGCTAAACAAGATTAATGGCGTATTTACATAATTTTTTTAAGTTATCCAAAAAATGGTACACAGGATCTTAATTTTGACTTCGAACATCGATTCAGCAGCTCAAAATACGTCGGAAAAGTTTAGTCCGATTCGTCGCACAACCAACTTTTTTTTGTGTGGCTGTGTAATCAATAACGAGAATATAATTGAAATGAGAGAAACGCAAGAAAAATCGAATGTAAATAATCGCGAAAATTTAATTCTGACTAATTGATCAACAACAAAGTAACAAAGAAATCAATTACAAAATCATGAATAATTGAAAACAAAAATATAATCAAAATAAGAGTAAACTCAAAGAACTTGACTGTAAATAATTAAATGAGAGAAATTAAATTAAAAATAAAATCGGAAACAAATCATTGAACAAGGATAAAATATGGAATGAATTAAGTAGCAATTAGGAATAAAATCAAAGGACACGAATACGAAAATGATAATTAAGGTAATACGAGCGCGCAATCTTGATTTCTATAGATTTTGTTCAAATTTTAACCAGACATTGTTCATATCATTATGCTTTGTTCATTATGTTTGAGTGAAATTTCAGAACAGTCGACTATTTACATTGGGAGATCATGGGTTTTAAAATGGCAACTTTTAACACTGCAGAGTCTGCATTGAAATTTAGACAGAATCATTTTCCGTAAAAAAAATGTGTCCCCTATAATAAGAAGACATATGGCAACACCGCAGAATACTACGTATTGTTCAATATTTCGAGAACAAAAATTATTATCGTGTTCCTAAAGTAAAAAATTTTGTCATAAAAAATATTTGTATTATAAATATTAATATTTTATATTGTTTATGTTATCTTCATTAACAAATAAAAGTGTTGGTTCATTCATAACTAATTAAAAACTTTGTTTGATTAAAAATAACGTCCAAACAAAAGTTTGTTTTGCAGTATTATTTTAAATATGCCGCGCAAACTCACGTCATTGGATATGTGGAACGATGCGTTGTTGCCGTATGTCTTCTTATTATAGGGGACAAATATTTTTTACGGAAAATTATTCTTTCTAAATTCCAATGCAGACTCTGCAGTGTTAAAAGTTGCAATTTTAAAACCGATTATCTCCCAATCTAAATAGCCGACTGTTCTGAAATTTCACTCAAATATGCATAATGATATGAATAATGTCTGGTTAAAATTTGAACAAAATCTATAGAAATCAAGATTGCGCACTCGTATTACCTTAAAGAAACAAAATAGTAACAATTAACAAAGATATACCAAAAAGGAGCATGAAATTACCATGTACTTTTTTAAATGGGATTAACGAGAATACTTGTTGCGGAAAAAAAGAACAAACTAAACTCCAAATATATAGGTGTGTTTGTGTGTGTGTGTGTGTCTGCATCGAAATATTCGAAATAAAAAATTTCGGGTTTCAGGAGTTTTCTTACGCTTCTGAATACGGTTTATGTGGGCTAGGGCGAGATGGGCAGCAGATGGACTTAGGATTGCCGAATATGACGGATCGCTCTAGCAGCCTCGAGAAAATAGTGCGGCGAACGTGTGACACGAGAGAAATAGAATTTCGTAAAAATAAACTTGTCCGTTTATTTTCGGAGACATAATCAGGCCGGGAGCCGAGCAAAGACGAGGCGAACGACGGTTCACTGATCGGTGCCGCATTAAATTGTTGTTAAAACGGGCGACGAGGCTTTTTAAAACTACTATTCTCTTACCATTTCCCCAACAAAGCAGATGAAAAATCCGTCTATCGAATTACATACATTTTTAAATATTGAACCCACTCAAAATACGATAATTCAGCTGAACAACACTATCGAAATGAACGCGAAAAAATGAAGAAAAAAAAAGAAAGTTATATCGAGATGATAAAAAGAATGCTCACTCTGACGATTTGCGTGTGCTGTCTTTCGACGGCGAGATGGAGGGCCGTCTGTAAATTAACATTTTGCAAGTCCAAATCGGCTTTACCGATACCAGCCAAGAGTTCAGCAACTTCCACGTGATTGTTGAGGGCCGCGAGGTGAAGAGCTGTATAACCGTCGTCCTTTTTCTCGTCAACGATCCATGGTCGTGGCAGCTTCGATAGCAAAATGCGCATGGCACTGAAACACGCGATACATAACGATTTTCAATTAAATCTTTACTCACCAGAAACATATTTTATTGCAACAACGTATAAATTTTTGTTTTCGTTCGGTTCGCAAATAATATTTTACTATCAGACAATTGATCGAAATAAAAGGAAACTATCATGATATTTGATCGAAATGAAGATAATATTTAATAAAGATTTTTACTTTTGTAGAAGAAAACTGGATTTTCTATCTACTACTTCATGCAGCTGACGGATGAAAAAAATATAAAAACCTTCCTGTGCTGAAAATTGTCAGAAATAACAATAAGCCTCGAGTAAAGAGACCAATTAAGAACCTATAGTCCTAATTATCAGAACCTAATCATCAGAACACCCAGAAGAAAAATGAAACAATTTTGGATATAAAACCTTTTTTTTTTTTATTTGGCCGTCAAAAAATGAACTATGCCCCGTATAAATGTTTTGAGACCCTTATTCCCGTCAACTCTTAATTTCCCATGCGTCGAAAATCGAAATTCGTGGCTGGAAATTCGAAATAAAAATATTTCTTTGTATCTCAAGGCGCTATTTCAAATCGTTGAAGTAGAAAACGAAATGAAAATTCAATGGCCTTGAAAATATGAGATTCGAATTATTGTCATACCAGGTTGTATTATTTTTTCTCCGAGTTCAAGGATTTTCCGACCATCAACTATACACACTCAATAATTTATTATTAGGTTTAACTTATGAGGTCTTTGGGACGCCTGGTAAGAAACGTGTGACCGCCCCGCTAGGTCAAAGTAAAAAATGTACCGCGTAGCGCACAAGTGCGAAGGCGAAAGCTGAAAGTCCGTTTCTCACTTTCCTCCGAGACGACTGACGTTTCGCAAAAGAGAAAAGTGTCATATTGTGCAGCTCTATAAAAGGGAGAACGAGCTGGAACTCGTTTGTTTCCGAAACATCAATTGTTTTGGAGGATAGTGATTGACCCGCGCGGTATTCTTACCGGATGGGTAGCTTTTTACTTGGTCTTAAGGCTTCTTACGATTTTTTCAAACTAGGGCTCTACGAAAGTCCTAGCTTAATTTTAGCACCGCTTGCAATTTATTCATCGTCCATGTATTATAATACTGGTGACGTTGTTAATTGGACAATTGGCACACAAAGTCTATATTTTCGCGAGGATCGTTCCCTCGAAAGACCATAACTTTCCAATAGTTTACCCGAGCTCGTAATAATTATATGCGCAGGTGGGGTGGGCATTGCACGGAGAATTTCAACCGCAGAGCGGGCACAACTTCGAATCGCATTTAATACCCCGATGAGGACGATGCTGAATCACATTTATCCGTACTACCATTATTGCCGTTCGGTCTCCACAATTTCAATGTTTAATAATCCCGGATAGAATAGCCGGGATAAGAGGGCATCGAACAATTCATAGCTTTGGTCATGGAACGTACGAGCGTGTAATTTTCGCCGAGCGAGATGCAAAAATAATTTATTCGTTCTATTTGCAAGAGCGCCACACGGGATAGCTGTCAGCATCGAAACGAATTCATCCAATAAACAATTCTGTGAAACATACGATTCATCAATAACTGAGCACAAAAACGTATTCATCGACGAAACAGAATAATTGATTATTTCTCTACAGCGCTCTTACATACGTTTTTTTTCACCACGGAATATCTTTGTATATTTTGATAATTAAATACAGGCGATCCTTTAGTATCAATAACGGTCAATTGCACTTTCAAAATAATTCACATGAATAAGGGAATGCTTCTTGAATTCATCAATTTATAAAATCATTAATGCTTGTTTGTATTTTCATATTCTTATTTCCATATTATCCAAAATCTGTTTTGGCAGATTTATGTCGTAAACCCCCAAATGAGTATCTTGACAAATGGTCGAGGAGTTTTTTCGGCAAGACCTGCCGAATGAAATCGAAGCAGTTCAGAAATATTCATTTTCGTCCTTTTTTAATTTCTCATTTAATTATATTTATCATCATGCAAAATATTTGTTTGTACATTTATATCGTAGATCTCTAAATAAGTAATCATCTTGAAAAAATGGACGATGATTTTTTCCCTTCTCAATTATCCTTTTTTGTTTTCATTTCCTTATTTTTATCATCATCCACAATATTTTTTTGCAGTTCTATATCGTAAATCTTCAAATAAGTATCTTGAAAAATGGCCGCGAATTTTTTTGTTCGGAATCGTGCTTTTTTATATTTCCATTTTCCTATGTTCAACATCATTCAAAAACTTTTTTCTACATTTATATCGTAAATCTCCAAAGAAGTATCTTCAAAAATGGCCGAGAAAATTTTTCGGTCCAATCTGCGGAAATAAATTGAAGTAATACAGAAATATTAATTTTCGTTTCATTAGAGCGATGCGAACTTCAATATCATCATAAATCGAAAGCCTTGAATCCTCGATGACTCGCTTCAATGTGTTAAAAATTCATAAATTTCGTAGCCGTGGTCGTATTTTATGTTCGTGTCCGTCATAAAATTTATATTTTTAAATCATTGTCGATCGAACAGATATATGAGAATATTATTTTCCGTGGCAATCGGGTGAGATTTCGATCGTTAATGAAGCTTGTTGTTTTCAACTAATTTGCCTACTCCCCCCCTCTCTCTCACTCTCTCTCGTGTATAATTAATCATAGCCCGTTCATAGCATGTGTGAACCACAGGGTAAAAAGAGGCCCCCGGTGCAACACTGCAGGGACATTCGTGTTCTGAGCGGGACGATGCAGGGATGAAGCCCCATGGACGGTCTCGGGATGAGAGTTCGATTTTTGTCGTTGGCTAGAATGAGAGACGATTATGTGAAGACGAGAAGGAGAAAAGCCAAGAATACAAATATCTGTATGCCTCGAAGTTCTGCAGCTGTTGTTAGAGGAGGTCTTTTCCTCGACAGCCGAAAGAGAAGCCTCATGGGGTCGACCGTAGCTCCGGAGACAACACGAACACACACACACACACACACACACACACACGCGCGCGCGCGCATATCGTATTAGCAAGCCACACATGTTTTCCGATGAGGGCACATGTTTTCTTCCGTCAAAGAAGTATGAAGAAAAAAACCTACGACGACGTTCCGTTCGTTGCAGGGGCGAAATCGATCGGGCTGAATCTCTAAAGACAATATCCTCCCTCACTTTTTTTAACTTCTTCTGCGTATTGCTCCAATTTTTGAAGTATGATTGCAGAGAGTAAGGTTTTTTAAAAAGATTTTTTTGCGTCTTTTACATTATCTTATTTTCTTTTCGTTTAGATATTTTGGAAAACGAGAGCCTGAGCCATTACCAAAGCTACGACTACTTTTTCTCCTTCCTTACAAGCCACCTTTTTCTTTTCGAATACGCCATTCTTCCCTGATGGTATCAGGGTGCGAATTGGGCGAAGAACGAATCCTCAAGGCAATATCCTCCCCTCCTTTTTCTCATCCATTTCGCAATGCTCCAATTTCTGAAGTATACCTCATCACGGAGAAAGGGAATTTGTTCGCGTCCAGATATTTTTTGCGTCTTTTATCTTATCTTATTTTCTCTGAATCTAGATGTGTTTTAGCGTCTTTTGTCTTGTTTTCTGTACGTCTAAAATATTTTATGACGTCTAGATTTTTTTTTCGCGGCTCGATATTTTTCGCGTTTTTTTTAAATTTTTGTCCTATTTACTTTGCGTCGAGATATTCTGCTAAACGAGACCCCGAGCCATTATCAAAGCTACACCTACTCTTTCTCCTTCCTTACAATCGATCTTTTATTTGCGAAGACTGCATTCTTCTCTGACGGTATCGGCGTGCGAATTGGACGAAGAACGAATTCTTGGTCAATTTGGCCTGGATTGGCTCGTATACGTAAATCGAATGTGTGCCTAGAACGTACGAATGTGTGCGTCATTTATGCAATAACGAGGCCTGGGTCGTCGGCGGCGCCGGATTCTGCGAGAGTGTTGCGTCTCGCGGGTAGACAAGATTTTCCATGGATATATTTGTATATACAATATATATGCACACATATATAGAGACGTATATTTTCTTTGCGAATCCTCCGAATTTTCCGAATGCAATGTAATAATTGTTAGCCATGGGTAATTAATTTATAGTTATTGGTGCAATAATGGCAATATTCTAGGCCCTTTACATATTTATTGCGAAAGATGGAGATGGAAAGGGAGAGAAATAGAAGGGCGAGAATTGGCCAGCTCTTAGCTATCGCTGCCTGACAATAAAAACTCTTTATTTCCATCAAGTTCTCTCCGTCGAAAAGTATAAATCCTATATAGGCGCGTGCGGGTAGCAGAATTGCTCGGGTCGTGTCGGGTAATTAGACTATGATCCGATCGGGTACCCGAGTTTTTCGGGTACCTACCCGTGATCGGACGGGTATACTCGAACTTTATCGAGTACCCGAGTTTTTCGAGTACTCGTCTCACATCGGGTACGCGATAGGTCGTATTGCCGGAACAAAACTTCGTTTCATAGTATAGATAGCGCCACGGAAATGTACCAAAACGGACGAAATAGACTCACGCTTTACGTTCTCTATACTTCGCCGATAGGTTGGAGTTCATAAGAAATACAAATAATTTATTTAAAATTTCTTTTAAGACCCTCGCATTTCAGGAAATATCGAGATATTTGAATGTCGAAAAACTGAATAAAAGCAAATTGTTAATTTTGGCGATTCATTCATCTTTATTTAATTTTTTGTCATTAAAAAAAAATCCAGGTAAAACTTGTTCTTCAAATGCTTATATCTCTGAAATTAATCAAGATATTTTCAATTTAAAATGTCGAATGGAAGCTACATTCTTCTCGGATCGAATAAACACAAGGCGTTGAATCTTGGCCTTTTTTAGTTTTTTCTTGCATTTAAAAGCCACGTTTAAAAATTCAAAATTTTAAGGGGTTCGCCAGAACAAAAGATATTTAATGTTCCTTTTTTCCTTTCGCACACTTTTTAATGATGCCAAAACGCAACTTTCCCGCGCCATTACGATACGATCCGCCAAAAGTGACCGTTTTTCACTCCACCCTACAGACACACACACACACGCACGCACGCACGCACACATATATACACACACAGAGTCAAACCTCGATATAACGAACTTCCCTAGAGATTCGTTATATCGAGGTTCGATTGTGTATATATATATATATATATATATATATATATATATATATATATATATATATATAGGCCCGTATATACATTAATGGGATCGTAGGGCAGCGCTCAGTATCGCATTCACGGAACGAGCATTTTAGTGATTCAGTGGATGACAGCCAACCATCAACACTGCTTATCCACCTGTCGGGACCTGAAAAGCTTACTATAGCAATTTGCTTCTTGTGTACCGATACAAAATTATGCGTACTTTTTTACTCTTCATGCACACGTACACTGCCGGCCAAAAGTATGGATACACCTAGAAAAATTTCGCGCCGCACTCAAAGTTTGATATCTCTGTGAAAAAAAAGATATCTGGATTCCCAAGGTGGCATATTAAAACGGACAATTGAAGCTTCGCTTTGCGTTTTGGAAAAAAAATCGATTTTTTTTAAAACCGTGGCGTCATTTTGAAAATGGCCGTTTTTTGGCCTTTAAAATTTGGCTGTTTAAAATCGGCTGCACGTCTTCAGGACATTTTTTTTTACATTTTTTTTCAAAGAACCTTAAAAGATAGAGCAATAGCTATAGTCTCCTTTTTTTAGAAAGTTTCGTACGATTTTTTTTCACCGAGTTATCGCATTTTTTTCTCAAAAAGACAATTTTGAAAAGATGCTGCTGAAATGAGAAACTTTGAGGTTTAGAGAAAATTGCCAAAAGGAAAAAAGGTTGCGTTACATTGTATTGAATCGAGTAGAATTTTTTCTCAATTTTTTGCTCCGACATTGAATAAAAAAAAATTTCTTTCAATTTTGTTTTCTCAATTTTTAGCCGTACAAAACATCCACCTCTTACCTCTTACCTCATCTAAACGCCCTTTTCGTCGAAAAATCCACCTCTCGCTTTCAGCACTGCATCAACGATTGGTGGCATCCGATCGATGTAGGGCAGGTCATTCGTATCTTTCGATCGAGCTCTTCCCAGAGAAGTTCGATGGGATTTAGGTCGGGTGATTGTGGCGGCCACGCCATATTCACGATTTTTTTTCTATGCCTCGTTATCTTCATTCGTTTGCATCATTGTCTTGTTGTATGGTAAAACCACGCCCGTTCGTTCTTAGCTCCGATGGAATCGCATGATTAATGAGAATTTCTTTATATTCTTCTTTTCTCATTATGCCGTCAATTTTCACAAAGTCTCCGACGCCATGACCGGAGAAGCAACCCCACACCATAACGGAGCCACCGCCATGCTTGACAGTTGGTATCAAATACTGTGGTGCCATTTTTTCCGAAGGATTTCTTCGAAGAAAAATGCGTCGACGACTACCGAAGATTAAAAATTTTTACTCGTCCGTCCAGGGAACATTTCTCCACTGATTAATCGTCCACTTTTTGTGTTCCAGGGCCCATGCGTATCGTTTTTTTTTGTTCGCCGGACGCAACAAAGGTTTTCTCACGGCGACACAGTCTCTGAGGCCAGCACTGTTAAGACGACGTTTCACTGTCGTCAGTGATATCGAGGGTTCCCTTTGTTCGTTAAATTTGGCACAGATTTCCGTTGCTGTTAATCAACGATTTTTTTTTGCTGGTAACGACGATATTTTTATCGTCTGAAGACGTTGTCACTTTGGGTCGACCCGGACGATTGCGATTGAAATACGTCTCGGACTTCTTAAACCTCCCGATGGTCGTTTGCACTCCTTTCAAAGACGCGCGAGTTTGTCTGAAAACTTCTCTGTACGAAAATCCCTTATCGCGCAACGCGACAATAGCCCCTCTTTTATACAGTGGAATTTCTTTTTTTCGTGCCATTTTGATCCGTTAAGAAAAAAAAAAAAATTGCGTAAAAACTTGTCGATTGTAGACCACACGTGTTCGCGTTCGAAGTTTTCGCACAACTAACTGGCTTTGTCAGCGCGACACTCGTCACATTATTCCACAGAATCAAAAATGTAAACAAAAATGACGAGTGAAAAAGAGAGCGAGAAAAAGAACACGAGAGAAATATAATATTGACTTGCGAGCAATAGAAGCTTTTTTACGCTCCACAAAGGTAAAATGTAAACAAAGACAAGAAGCTTTATTTCCGCTCCTTGTGTTTAGATGAGGTAAGAGGTAAGAGGTGGATGTTTTGTGCGGCTAAAAATTGAGAAAAAAATTGAATTTTTTTAAATTCAATGTTGGAGCAAAACATTTTGAAAAAATTCTGCTCGATTCAATACGATGTAACGCAACTTTTTTTCCTTTTGGCAATTTTCTCTAAACCTCAAAGTTTCTCATTTCAGCAGTATATTTTCAAAATTATCTTTTTGAGAAAAAATGCGATAACTCAGTGAAAAAAATCGTACGAAACTTTCTAAAAAAGGAAACTATAGCTATTGCTCTATCTTTGAAAGTTCTTGGTAAAAAAATGCTAAAAAAATTTCCTGAAGACGTGCAGCCGATTTTAAACAGCAAAAAAAGCCAAAAAACGGCCATTTTCAAAATGGCGCCTCGGGTCTAAAAAAATCGAAATTTTTTCTAACACGCAAAGTGAAGCTTCATTTGTCCCTTTTAAAATGCCGCCTTGGAAATCCGGATATCTTTTTTTTCACAGAGATATCAAACTTTTAGTGCGGCGCGAAATTTTTCTAGGTGTATCCATACTTTTGGCCGGCAGTGTATATACTTATGTATAACGACGTCAGATTGTTCCGAGTGTGGGTTTTTCTTTGTGCATGTGTGGCCCAAATTCGAAACGTGCACGAGACAACGCATTATTTGAAAAATAAATAACGGGATCGTATGTGCAACTTGGAGTGAGTAAACATGGCGTGGAAAAACTGACGAAATGTTCGGTACTCCGTGACTGCAAAATATTTTACTAATATATATAATATGCATGTACACATGTACAAACATACATCCTAAAATCCATGTTCCGGTACGTTCTTCGGGATACACAGATTTGTGTTTTAGTTTTCCATGTAATGCATTGATCCGGTAAATCCATAATACCTCGCCGCATTTGTTAAAAAAAGCACTTCAACTCTTATCAATTTCCGTTTCGATAGCTTCCACAAAACAAATTTATGGAGCGTCGATATGTAATGTGGCACAAAATTAATTGAACACCTTTGCATGATGTTAAAATTTGCTTCGTTGACACTTGACGGAAAGACCGTACACGAATTCTTTTGGCACGTTTTGGTTACACAAAACAACCAGACGTTTTTCAGGATTTATTTGAGATCAATAATCCAAAAAAATGCCATTGAAAAAAATCTATGTTTTGATTGCACTCCAACGATGTATTATTTCCTGTATTCTTAGGAAACGACGTTGTAGTCAGATCGACAACAAGCCAAACGAAACAATAAAATACGATCTGGGCTGTCCATGTATGATTGATAGCTCGGACTTCATTTTCGGCGAATTTCGAAGAACCTGAGACGACCCGATGAACCACATCGGGTCAATGCCTCCAGAAAACATTCCCAGTAAAACTTTATTGAGTCCGGCAGAAAATTTGCAAAGGCTATTTTATTGCATGCACGTGGCCCGTGTATCCAAATGTCAATCCGAAATTGCAATCTCGTCATGGTGGGTCTCGGGTCACATTATTTACAGCGGCCAATGGGCAGCAGTTGTCACAGTTTTAAACGGCCATGATACTGGCAATTTTCAAGCACAACAGTTTCATTTTTTTTTCTTCGTAAACTTATCTTTAATCCTAACAAAATAGCAGTCCATAAAAAAATTGCTTACTTTTGTCAAACTTAAGGAGATGCTACCAATTACCTGATGCCTATATCGGCAAAGTTGGCGATGGGACCACCGCTTTAACCCCTTCGAAACCCTTTTGTTAGGAGATTTTAAAAATCAGAACTCCTTGAAACATTTTATTGTTACGTTCAAAATCGCATAAGCATATTTTATATATATATATATATATATATATATATATATATATACTGTGTGTATATATATATATATATATATATATATATATATATATATATATATATATATATATATATATATATATATATATATATACAGGGTGTTCCATGTACCTTGAAAGCCCAAAATAACTAGAGAAGAGCGAAGTCAATCGAAAAATCCCGAGACACTCCAACGAGGAAGAAAATGGCGAGCTAACGTTTTTTTATTCAGCGGACCCTTTCAAGGTGATTTCAAGGTCAACTTTTTTCTTTCTTAATTGACACCTACATTTGTTACAGCAGCATCTTATTCCGCATAAGAAAAAAAGTAACTTTTCCCCGACAAAATTATTTTTAGACGTTTTTTTCTTCACATATTGCAAAAGATCAAAATCATGGACGTACCTTGCGAATATAAATTAATGCGGCGAATAAATAATTGGTAAACTAGAAATAGTTTTTGCGGATACTGCGACAAGCATTTCGAACAACAGTGCCTATCGTATTCCTTATCAAATTGTCACCGAAAGAGCCTCTATCGTTACGTATAAATTAGCATCGAGTTTGTTTTAAAAAAACGTGCAGCTTAAAATCACCTTGCAAATGTCCACTAAATAAAAAAGTTATCTTGCCATTTTACGTCACGTTTGAATCGGCTCGACGCAAGTCTTGGGGTTGAGTCATTTCGATGCCTTAAGATAACTGGGAAACCCTGTACATGAACGCGGTCTTCGAGGATGTATCAACCATTTGCTGGAAAATTCTGACCGCTGTTTTAGTTTCAGGAGGGAAAACGTGCGTGCCAACCGAAAATGAGAGTGCGGAGATCGGAATGATTGCGTGCATAGGAAATGCTATCAAAAATGTATGCAAGGGTAGAGGGACATGTCTAATTCGTCTTATTTACTTGGGCTCTTTATTCGCATAGGCCGAATAACACTCGAATCTGTCATGGTCCAAACTTGTAATAAGATTTTTTTAAGTTAAATATATGTGTGCACGTTTAAATAGATGTCTGCACGTATATATGTATGTATATATATATATATATATATATATATATATATATATATATATATATATCCGTACGTAAGGAATCAAGCATGCAGAGATCGAAACGCCAAGTTCTTGGGCTTCTTGCCAATGTAGAATCCGCATAATTGTTCGCATTAGTGTAGAGCTAAGGCGTTTAATCATATATATACCTCACCTAGAGTCTGCTTGGAGAAGAGCAGCGCGCGCTTTACACACGCAAGCATAAGGCTTGCTATTCTTTCATGTAATACACATATTCATATATCTATATATATATATATATATATATATATATATATATATATATATATATATATACATATACAGAGTGAGGCACATGAAATGTTACAGAGCAGTAGCACTCAAACTATTGATCATATGTATTATCATATGTATATTGTATGATCATATGAAAATATTTCAGACAAAAGTTTCAGTGTTCGAGAAGGCCGTCATACTGGACAACCCTATTTTTTATCGGTGGAGGCGCTGAAGTTACGTCAAGGTCAACTCTACTTTTTAAAATGGAACCATGTATTTTTTTCGATGACATTATTACCGATGTTAAGACGAATTCAGCGACCGACAATCCGCGTAGAAACTTCGATGGGGTCCAAATCAGGGCCCGTTCAGGTTGCCTGACTGCCCTGGTAGCAGTGGCGTAGCATGGTTTTTTGGGGCCCGGGGCTAACCCTAAATTTGCCGCCCCCCTTCGCAACTGAGTGCTGTACGCCGCCGCCGCTCCACATCTGCGCCGCCCGGGCTCATGGCCCCCTCTGCCCCCCCCCCTCCCAAGCTACGCCATTGCCTGGTAGGGCACTAATAAGCCTGAAAGGGCCCTACTAGGAAATGTAACGTTGTGTCACATATGGGCCTGACCTGGTTGCCTGATCAGGCCCCTGTCAGGTTGCAGTTATCCTCCCATCTTGCGTATTCGCGAGCGCTCGGCCCAACGCTGATGTTCATATCCGACAGAAAGGTGAGAAAAGCACCAGCACCTTCATTGAAAGTGCATGCAGTCACGTAGGTTGCAAATTATCGTGTTGGGGGTTATCGTCTGTCGACTGCTGGTGGTAGTACGTTGCCCAGTTGGCATTTTTCATCTTCTCTACCTAATCACAATTATGTCTTATTGCTTTTCCGTAGCATCGACTCAAATTATCGATGACTCTTCCGGTAAGTTTTCCTTTGCCACCGAGTACTTTTTCGCTCCTTCGCCGTTTTTTACCTGATTTTTTCATATTTTCACGACTTTATCTTCAACAGTATTTTTTACCAGATCACGTAGACGTTTTCCCATTTTCGTTTGCACGTGACCTTCACATTCTTTTTTTATTCAAAGTGGAATTTTCACCGTAGGGTTTCGCTTTCACTACATTGCCATAAGTTTTGCTATCGCCGTCTCCGACATAGTTACTGATCTTTGCGCCATACTTTTCCTCTGAGGGGCGGAACATCTCGATTACTGCGCCTACTTCCATGTTACCTGATGGTTCGGTTGATTGGCTTGACATTCATTATTATCAACGTGTTCTTCTTGCCACGCTTTAAATTCAGTTGTGTTCAATTTTTTGTCCCACAATTAGCAAGACTCACAATACGAAATATCTCACTTGCTCACTCACTTACTTACTCACTCACTTATAATCTCAAGACTCACTTACGAAAATATCAATAACTTTTCCAGTCCAATAACCCATCAATGAAGTGACGCCAAACAAGGAGTCAAACGTGCCGCCGCCAGAAACGGTCAAAGTATCAGACTCCGAATTTGCCCTTGTTTTCTCTTTTTCTTCGTCTGCGGCGGAAAGGAGAAATTTTTCAGCAGTCGTTTCGACGTAGGAGCAAATCGATTTCATAATATCCAAATAAGACGATGTGTCAAAAAAATTACTTGCAATGTCCATTAGACAACAAAACTTATTGCAGCCTGCTAAACCCAAACCTAATGTACGCATTACGAAAACAAATCGAGTGTTGATTTCATAGCGATGACCAGTTTTCTCACTCGACGGTATATAGCGTAGATCACAATTGGCACATTTTACCTGGATTTGAAAGCCAAGACCTTCTTTATTACAACTTTTGAACGCAACTGAACCATCACACTGACCACATTTCACCCAACTTGCAATTGTTGAGAAAACAAGCAAAAAATCGACGATTCTACAGTAGAACCTCGATTATCCGAACTCCCACTATCCGAACCCTCCATTATCCGAATAGCGATTTGTGTCATCGGAACCTTCCATTATCCGAAATATGGCGCAAAATTTTGTTATGTTCCCTTTTTTTTTATCCGAGCTTTGCGGAACAACTCATAAGACTGTTACAGAGAGAAGATGATACTGAAGGCTCCGTTATTTCGTTCTCGAAGTCATTAAACATGAAGCGTACCTGCTATCAGAGTTGCCAGACGTGTAGTGAGCGAAACCGCCGCCAGACGCAGCTTGTGTAGCCCAAAAACCGCGGGACTTTACGAAGCCCAAATAGCTCGGTAAAAGTTCGCATATAGCCCAAATTCGTTGTTTTGGTAGGTCATGAAGGAAAAGCACCGATATAAGTTAGAAATTGAATTATTTCTTTAATTATTTAAAAATCAAACATAATCAAATATCTGTATTTTGTAGCAGGCTAAAACAATCACATAAATAAACAAATACTTATTCTTTGAGATTACACTAGTACAAAAATCACCCAGTTTCAATCACAGTCTCATATATGATATATGAATAAGAATTTTAAAGTAAATATCTTTACGTTCTCTAGAAATCTAAATCAACTATGTCCATCAGAGAAACACATAATTCGTTTAGCTGATCCTCTGCATTCGAAATTTGAATCTCTGGTACATCAGTATTCTTTGGCACATTCTCTTGGGCAGGGACAGGGCCGGAGTCCGGATCATCCGGATTCAAGTAGAACTCAGCTTCCCTTGTCGGCTGAGAAGAGGACGCGGAGGTATATGAGTATATCGGGCTGAAGGAAAGTGCTTTTCTATGTTGGTCGTTCGTTATGTATTTTTATTTTATGATACGTAATTGATAAACAGTTTTTCTTTTTACATTTGAAGTTTATTTTTCCTCCAATTCATAATCAAATTTAAAATTCGTGTTGTCTGTGACCATGGATTCAAGCGGGACAATAATATGCTTTTCGTGTCCATGGCGAAATTTTATACAAACTTTAAATCACACCATGTGAATCACATAACAATGACTCGTTGGCTGTATAATTGTATATTTTTAGTTAAGATTTTAATAAATATGAATTCACCACGTTCAATTATTTACAGGTATAAAATATATTACTCTAAAACCCATAATGGAAGTTACCTCTTATAGTTGTTAACGATTGCGTTATCGACTTGGGTGCTCCTCTATTTTTCTGTTTGGCGCACACATACGTATAGTGTGTAAAAAAGAACACGATTTTTGTATAATCGTTTTGTTAACGTGCTGTATTATGTTATGTGATGATATGTTTCTTATGTGCGTGCGTAAATACGTGATGATAATGTGCGACCGTAGTAAATTGTGTATATGTGTGTATTTCCTCACTCCCTGTGTGTATTTCCTTACTCCCTGAAAGAATGTGCGGATGGTTTTGTTTGAAGCGAACTATGCAAGGCGCGTCCTGTAGTTACATGGTCTAAGAGTCCAAAGAAAGCCATTTTATTTTCGCATATAGCCCAAATGGCGCTTTAGCGCGTTTCAATAATTTGGCCGAAATGGCCTCCCAAGATAGCCCAAATCGCGGTTTATAGCCCAATCAGGCAACTCTGCCTGCTATATGCTAGCGAATGGTTGGGAATCGCTTACGAACGACAGTTTGAGACAAGCGCAGAAAACACTGTGGCCTCGTTCGGAAGAGCCAAACCGAAAAGGCGAACAAGGAAATCCCAATGACGATAACAATGAACTGACTAACTTGGCTGCATTGTTCGAAAGTATCCTGGGATTTACGAACTGCAACGAAGACGATTCTGTAGATTGGTTTAGCTACTCTGCAGAATCATTCCTTTAGGGACGACGTTCTGATATCAGATCCTAGAAGACAATGCGATAATTTCTTCATTGACAAAGCCGGAAGATGGTAATGATGAGAGTAGTAGCAAATTAAGTAAATTTCGCATACTGACGCGCCTTCGGATTTCGAGACAGACCTTGAGTGGTATGAGAAGCAGCTGCTTTTCTATGCAGCTTCTTCTGCTTAAGCGACTGCGCGATTTGACTACTAAAAATCGCGTAGCATCCATACGGCAACCAAAGACTGAACAGATCTTAATTTAAAAATCTTAGAGTAGATGTTGAATATTTATGCTGAATGTATATGTTATAAAATAACTTCTTTTCCAATTTTTTTCATATGCAATACGTACCCAACCATGCTTATACCTTTCTATTATCCGAACTTTCGATAATCCGAACAAGGCTCGGTCCGGATGGGTTCGGATAATCGAGGTTCTACTGTATAATGATTTTCAACGTCCTTCCGGCACACTCGCACTGGTATTTAACTTTATCTTTTTCGATGATGCACTCTTCATATTAGCTTCATCCTTATTTTTTACATGGAATGGGCCTTTTTTCGATCTGCACCAATACGTTCTTGTACCTGTTCGGTCACCTCTTGAAACTTTAGACAATCTCGGTATTTTTTATCAGACAATTTATTGACGAAATTACAAATTCACTGAGAACAAGCGCTCGACCGAAAGTATAACATATAACTGAGGCTCGTTTCTTTTTTGAAAATATTATGCGTCTATAATATATGTATACGGCTTTTGTTACCTCTCTTGACTCAATAAAACCTTTTCGAAACAGAATAATGGGAAGGACGATCACCAGGTGAATAAAATGAATACCTGCTCGTCAGCTGCGCGCTGCCTTTCCGACCGCCCGAAGCTGTTGTACCTACAGTGTTAGAGGAGCGGGACTAAAAACTCAATAACTTCGAGAGTTTTGCTCTGATTGACTGGGAATGTTGGGATTATATTCATGAAATGTTTAACTATACGAAAAGACAAAAAAAGATGTTTCCAAAGTGCAAACCCCTACCCTCCCCTTAATAGAGATCGCTGACTAATTCCATTTGCCTGCTGCTCGCATGTGGATTTACTGCAGCAAAACCTAAGATAGCAGCCGCATTATTTTCATTAACAATCGGTCGACGTTTGATTCGTGTTTTCTTCACTGTACCGAAGCGACAGAAACGGTCAGCGCTTAAAAACCATGTACGATTCTTGTTGCCTATCTGGATAACGAGCCGCATACAAATCTTGGGCGTTTCGGTAATATTCGATTCTTGATAATGCGTCCTCGTGAGGACGAAAAACAAGATGCACATGTATGTCTCAGGACACACACAAACACAAGTACTATATCATGTCTTATCACCTCCTTTAACAATATTATTAGGTATGCAAAAATTAAGCGTAAATTAGATTCTCGAACTCGCCTAAGCGGTAGTAGGGTATCATTTTTTCCCTCTGTTTCATTTACACGACTCTGTTTCTTCACTCTCAAACTTGAATAAATCTAGAACTCAATAATATCCTGCAAGTCCGTCTAAAAGTCGTCCACACTGGCCCGTGCTGCTTTGACGACTTTTTGTTGAAATAATCCCGATAGCATTATTTGTCAAAAACCAAAAAATCATGTTTTCAAATAGCTGCAGTTTTTGTAAAAATGATAATATAATTCATTTAATTACGTGAGTTCCAACGTATACCCTTGCGGGTTTTTACGTATTACGCTTCCCAATTAAACCCTTTCCTATCACTTCGTACCCATACTTCGCAAATCTATCCTATTTTCCGTTTCGTCCACAGCCGTCTTAAGCTGCACTGTAGTGCATTTTGGAATTGGAAAATTGGAATTCACCCCTATGGAAGCAGTTCGTAAAGTAAATCACAACTACGAACTAATTGTATCGATCGATCGATCGAGAGAGAGAGCGAGAGAGAGAGAGAGAGAGAGAGAGAGAGAGAGAGAGAGAGAGAGAGAGAGAGAGAGAGAGAGAGAGAGGAGAAAGAGAGAGAGAGAGAGAGAGAGAGAGAGAGAGAGAGAGAGAGAGAGAGAGAGAGAGGGAGAAAGAGAGACAGAGAGAGAGAGTCTGATGACAAAAAGGGGCAGAAGAGTTTGAATAGAGGATTGGCGGGAGTACGAAGAGAGCATATCTCGCGTGTATAGGTAAGAGTGGAGAAGAGACCGAGGGCTAGCCATGAGTGAAATCAAATAGAAAAGGAAGATGGAGTACAACAGAGCGAGAGAAAGAGGAGGGGGGGGGGAGAAAAAAGGGAGACTTCAATCGCAGCACTTCTTGGGTCGAGAAGGCCAGGCGCGTGTAATTTATGCGTTCAATACCGCAAAACCCGCGCGTATTCCGTGCTTTCTCTCCTTTCGTGCACCATCTCGGGCGCGAGTCGAGCTTTCAGGGTAAAAAAAAAATTAATTCTGCGCTCGGAAACTGGTACTTTCCTACTCCTTTCACCCTCGCACGCCTATATCCATCTCACTATTCGCCTCCCTCTTTTTCAAAGTTATTGCAAAAAGTCGAGGAAGTTTCTGTGCCGCGGCGATGGAAATGACTTCAATAAAATATGACGATAGCTCCGGGTATTTCTTCCGTCGCCTACTGGCGCAAATTTTCTCGCGTGTGTGTGTGTGTGTGTGTGTGTGTGTGTGTGTGTGTGTGTGTGTGTGTGTGTGTGTGTGTGTGTGTGTGTGCGTGCGAGAGAGAGAGAGAGAGAGAGAGAGAGAGAGAGAGAGAGAGAGAGAGAGAGAGCGTCGGTGTGGCTGCGGTTTGCCGAGCACGAGGTCTTTTTAAAGGAAATAGCAGAGATGTACGAGAACGAGGGAGACAGCGTGACACGTGACACAGAAAAAGAACGAGGAGAGACGAGCATCTCGTAAAGTATCAAATATATCGTGTGTGGCTACACGTATATGTTGGAAAACATATACAGGGGTTCGTGGAATTCACTTTCCGACAAGAAAATTATTGATTTGTTCGCGAAAAATGTGAGCGCGATTCGTCAAATTTGATCCTTGTTCTCGTTTTTTTGTCGCTTCACAATTTGCATAATTTGTCGACAATAGGAAAGAATACGAATTTTCAAAATCTTTTACATTTTGACGACCATAGATAATTACAAAGGTCTTTATCGATATACGGATTTCGGAGAGCTTGATTATTGTTCAAATAACGAGTATATTAATTGAAAGAAATAAAACTGGGTTATATGTCTTTCGTAATATATTATATTAAGGGATACCACCACTCTAGAGTCAGCAAAAAAGGCCTAAATATGATAATTTTTTTTAGCATATTGAAAACGGGTTCGGCTTTCTTTTTTAAGGGTTTATTAAACACATATTGAAGCATCTAAAAGAAATGTTAATGCTTTTTTAATAAAAAATGGCGGCGACAAAGCCAGTCTACAAGAACGCCTTTTTTCGATACCTCGACGGGCGAACGTGGACCTGTAAAAGCATAAGAGCTAGAACAAAAAAATGATTTTTTTTCTTAATTTATATGTCATTGGCTAGAGAAGTACATAGGGTTTTTTAAAATAAATTTTTGCGAAAATGGCTCAAGTCTTTAAAAAAATCATTTTTTAAGAAAAAAAATTTGCATAATTTGTTTATAAAAAAAAATTACATTCAATCGAAAAACGGCTATGTGCTTCTTTAGATAATGTGATTGTGAAGCTACAGTGAACATTTTAATGCAATTCATCACAAGATTTTGTAAACATTGGACAAATTGGCCAGGTTATGACGATTTCTGTGACGCTGCGACTTAACTTTTTGTCTCGAAACTGTGTGTTATTAAACGGTGTAACTCGGATCTCCAAATCCATTCCTCCAATTCACTTTGAATTCGTACAGAGCACAGCTTATAAGATTTTTATCGCATAACCGGCGCATTTGTTGATATTTTTATCCATTTGCTATCAACAAATGATTAAAGTTTTTTTGCCGAAATTCGAACTCTTTTCTTTCTTTTGGTTTGCCATTTTCGTAAATTGTCACAGTGTTTCAATTTTTACAGTCACAACTATCTATATTTCATTTCCAAAAACATCAGTGTTCGTCAATATTATTCAACAATGAAAAAATTACTCAAACTGCGCAGGCTATGCATTGATAGCGTGTAAAAACCCTATCTCGTCATCCTAGTAGGTACTCTTATCAGGAAAAAATATTGAAAATCGACCAAATTTTTGGCTCCGAAGCTTCTGCAGACGCGTTAACGGGTGTTTTTTTTACCTGAAGAGGTCCACACATGAACCATAAGACATAGTTTGAGAACGATATTCGTGATACGTTTAATTATTAAATGAATTTTCATGAATTTCTCCCGACGGCCACTCGTGACTGACGCCAAATGTTCCGTTTATTCCTGTCAATGTCGGAGTAAGAGCCCAACTTCGAACATTTATTCGTATAGCCGAGTACCTCAATTTAGTCATGGTATAGTGATCGTATATATTAAATATTGAGGATTCGTTCCGAGTACCTCTTCGTTCAACACGACCACTGAAAAATTATCAACGCTGGATGTTGCAATATTGGCCCGTGTACACATTGGGATTCTCTCGGATGCATTTCCATCAGTATATTCTGATCTCGTAATTGATATCGCACTGACAGCGAATGATCATGATTAACGCTCGTCATTTCGTTCCTCGACGCTTTAATCGTGTGATGAAAATTGGTACGCGCGCTTGACTGCGTTGTAACTTTTGTGAAAACGGTGTTTCCGGAAAAGTGTGTGTTTATATATATGTATATGGGTAGGTACTTTGCGAGGAAACGTGTAATTCTGGGCTTTAAAATGCGGTGCTTCGGGGATATAGCGGATTAATTTTTAAAACTAAGTATCTGATATTTTTTCGGTCCGGTCCCTTAAATAATTCAGATTTATGGTTGACTTTTGAACGTTGTTCAAATGTTCATAATGACGGGAGTTTATGCTTTACTCCACTTTTTAATGATTCAACCAATAAATGTAACTTATTTCTATGAGACAGGATTCTCCGCAGATCCCGTGTATAGATTATTTTTTCTACCTGCATTAAGGTACGAAGTGTGCACGAATCTCCTCGTAAGAAAAAAAAAATATTTTTTGATATGCTGTTCTACAGACATACAGAATGACGTCCGCGAAAATTCCGCATGCCTCACCGGCTAAATACAATGGTAATTAATTAACTAAATCAGTGCATTTAACTCGCACCATATAGGGGAGCGTGCGGATCGAATTTTGACACGGACATAATAATAGTGCGCGTTTACCTAGGGAGCTATGCGAAAGCGATAAATAACAAAACAAAAAAACTGTCACGGTCACGTATGTTCCATAAAAAATATAGGATCCGGGACATTTCGAGCAGATATTATCGATTGAATAGACTCATTTTCGCGTTCGCTAGCCGCGTATGCCATGACAGGAGAGATCGCGTAGACTTTGCAACGCCGCATGCCGTCAGCTTTGCTCGTATCCGGGAGGCCGAATCGAGCCGGTCAATTTGAACGCTACGACAAAAGTAGGTAGGTTCTTAACGAAATTGTATTACGTCCGAGATTCGAACGAATACTTACTATGTCAGTCCATATCTTTTGTTACAATATATGTAAGACCGAAGTTACAATATACGCACATTACACATACTCTACACACACGCTTACCCACACAAAGTAAGCAAACACACGCTTGACATTTATCGGAAGGGCCTAAGTACAGCGTTGCCACGGATATTCCCAACATTATGAAATGGTGGCCGATGAGACAACTCAAGTCAAATCTGATTGCTATAGCTATCACACACATAGCTATCACATACAATTCTCACATAATGTCTTTCCGTATCATGGTTATTATTTAACCTGAATGTATTATATATTGCTTTTTTCTGATTCGAAAATTGACAGATTTTCTGTTGACTAGTCAATCCGCGAGTACTCCCTCAAGACCTTACTTAGGAACCCTCCTGTTTGTCTAAAAAAAATCCAATTTTCAGGATTAAAGCTGCAGTAAAGTTGTGCTGTATATTGGAATCTGAAAAAAATTAGAAGAAAGCTAGTTTTCTGACAGGTGATTTTGTAGGTGCCACGGGTGTTAAAACTAAGTTTGCCTAAAAATCGGGGTGTAGGTTTTTTTTAGGAAATGAAAGTGGAATGGAGGCGGATTGATGCCAAACGACAATCCCCTCGAGGTCGGCGCCGGGAGACAGAATGTTCATAAAAATCCGGGCATTATTTTTCTCCACAGCGCTGAAGTCGTGAAAGTTCATTTTGGGGGTGAAGTTTTGAAACAAACAGTTTTAATTCGATAACTCTTTAGGAAAAATTCATACAGTTTTTGTTCAAATGGAACGTTATAGCCCTTGAAAAGAGGCGTCGGTCGAGTATTTGATCATTCCTCTACGATAATATCTTAGAGTCCAACATTTTTTTTTGAAGTATGAAGAAAAATTGTTCATTGAATAACTTAAAAACAATCGATTTTTCGGGTATGGTTTAAATGTACGAAATGTAGAGAATAATTTTCTCTATATTTTCGTTTTATGGACGACCCTGAATTTTGATTTTTCCAACCCCTCTGGGGGTTTGAAAATTGAACATGAAATTTTGGGGAACCTATTGACCGAACATAAAGATATACGAGTTTGGCGCCGTGGGCAAAAATGTAGCTGAGGGTTCAAGCTACAAATTGTTCCACGGCGGCGAATTCGTGCGGTCAATAGTTTTACCAGAATTTCATTTTTAATTTTCAACCCACGAGAGGGGTTGGAAAATCAAAATTCAAGGGTGGTCCATAGAAACGAAAATATGGAGAAAATGATTCTCTACATTTTGTACATCTAAACCATACCCGAAAAATCGATTGTTTTTTAGTTATTCAATAAACAATTTTTTTTGTTGCCATTTCAACCATTTTTTTGGGTTGAAGATATTATCGAAAAATGATCAAATACTTGATCGACGCGTTTTTTCAAGGGCTACAACGTTCCCATTTGAACAAAAAGTGTACGAATTGTTCCTAAAGAGTTATTGAATTGAAACTGATTTATCAAAATTTCACCCGACTGTTTCACCCTTAAAATGAACTTGCACGACTTCGGCGCTGTAGATAAAACTAAAGCGTGAATTGTTCTGAACTTTTTTTCTCACGGCGCCGACTTCGTAGGAGTTGTAGTTTGCCATCAATCGACCCCCATCCCCCTGCATCGTCTAACAAAAACACTGCACTTCGGTTTTTAGGCAAACTCGGATTTACCACCCGCGGCACCTACAGAATCACCTATCAAAGAAGTGGCCTTCTAATTTTTTCCGATCACGGGGTATTTCAGCGACAGCACGACCGTACTACTGGCGCAAAATACCAAAGCGTTTCTTAATGTAGATTAAAAACACTAAAAACGTGTTAAGGATTTGAAAAAAGTATTTACCTTCAAGAAATGACGTACGTCATTAGAATTGCATTCTTTTGGAAGAAAAATTCGAGACATGATAATTGAACGTAGATTTTGTTATATAATGTAAAAAAAGTCTGATACATCTTCATTGTTTCATATCTACCTACATTAAATAAGGCGCAAAGTACGAACGTTTTTTTTACCGTAATAATTGAGTATTAAAGTGGCATCGAGGATTGAAAAGATATATTAATTTTAAAGGAAATGACGTAGATACACTTTGATTAGCATTGCATTTTTCGGAAGCAAATTTACAAAAATATTGAACGGATGTAGATTTTTCCATATCGTAAAAAAATTAGACCCTGCTTAAGGCGAAAATTCAGAATGTTACATTAAATTTTAAAGAAATATTTTATTTTCGAATTTCTATTCGTTATCTTGAATTCGGGAGATATAGCATGTTTTATTCAGTATTGAATCATGTATTTATTAAATAATGTTCAGCGTAGGTGAAGGCGTCACGATAAGCATGGTTATAAGATTCATTCATTTCATTCCACTTTATTTCTTTATGTGAAATTTTAAACATTCGTAATATCCAAAAATAAACTCTCGGGGTGTGTTGATAATATCCAATGAGATATTTAATTGGTCTTCTTGTACGAGTTTTTTTTTTCTTCAAAGCAGCCACCCGAATAATATATCCTATATATATGATAATATCTGGATGGCGATATATGAGGAATATATGATTTGGGTGACTGAATTGTAGCCATCTCTTTTCACGGAAGCCCTATTCGAGCCCTTGAAGGGCGCGAAATTGCTTGGAACAGCCACAACAATTTTCCACACGGGATCTAGCTTGACAATGTCTATATTCGTTGATCGCGGAACAAGGATCGGCTGATTGATGAATTTTGGAAATTGATTTTGGAAGTTCTTCGATGGACCTTCCGAGGGTAATATTCTCGACGAAAGTTGAGCGAATGGCTCTCGTTTTCTTCTCCTCTCCACATGTGCGGCTGCGGTCAGCGGGAGGAAAATCTTCCCAGGCATTGAGAAACGCACCGGGCTGTTCCAATTGTCAGGCTTGAACATCCCAAGGACTGTTTTTTCTTTCGTCCCGAGTGTTCAGTCACTTTAGGATGGCTTGTAGCAACATTTATTTCTTCCTTAATTGTCCGAGCCCTTTTTCGTGACCGTGAAAAAGTCGTTATTCCTTGGAGAAGCCAGATGTTGCAAGATTGCTTGCCGGAGTGCCTGCGGCGAAAAACCGGAAACGAACCAGCTTCAACGGAAACATACGCGGCAAGTCGGTATTAGAGATCGAAAAAGTCGCTGAGGTGTAACGCGAAAAGCATTACCGCGCGCGGCCACGAAAAACGAATATGTCTCCATACAGCGATATATACTAGTCACTTGACAAGGACCTCTTTTCCGTTGTCGTTTTTCCCCCTGAAGTAGACTGTGCGCCTCTCACCGCATTATCGGGTCCTATTTCGTATAGACGGAATCTCAGTGTCGGTAGATGATTGTAAATATATTCGCCCAATATCGAGCCTCGACAAGTATAGGTACCGGCGCAACTTCCGGTTTGTGCCGATCATTTCACTTAATCTATCCACCCAGATCCAGTCAATCGAGTCGGATTAATTCCATTATGAAAAAAAATCTATTCACCCTCAAAAAGTAATGGTCCCGTATCACCGTCGACATAATTATTAAAAATGATTATATGCACGGTGATACGGGACGATATTATTATTATCAATAATTACATTGACAGTATAATTATTATTCCTTATTATATATTGACGGTATAATTATTGTTAATGATAATATTGACGTGAGTATCAAACATTATATCGAGATCAATTAGCTGGCAAGACTTCGGTCATACGGGGCCATGCTATTTGATTAATAATTACATCGACAGTATAAATAGTATTATTTTTTTCCGAGTTTCGACGTATACCCTTGTGGGCTTTTGCCCCTTTCAATTGAATCCATTCCTATCACTCCTCTACGGCACATCGCTAATGCAACTTAACTTCCGTTACGTCCACAACCGTCTTAGGCTACGCTATACCGCATTTGTCGAGGGTACGGGGAAACTGTGGAAAACCCGTATCGGTATAGACCACCCCACGTTCTTCTGATGATAACGTGCGCACAGATCTTAAAACTCAAGGTTTCAGAAGTTCTGGTTTCCACTCGCTGGTTGATGCGCCAGCCGGTGCACGGCTGAGTGGTCACCGCTCCGAGTATTGGCCGTGTACAATGCTGCTTAAAACAAAGGACCACCAGAGCCGAACCCCGACTGCCCATCCAACAGTGTCGGCTCGGGATAATCCGCATTAATAATTATTTCTGTCGCTGGAGCTGTCGAGACTTTAAATAATAAAAACAAATGAAAAACACGAATAACAAATTTTAATGACATCATGAGCTGCTGATCCCCTTATTTACGATTCGTCGTCGAAATGGCATGTGTTATTCTCTTCAAGCTCTGATGTAACAGCAATGGGAATAATGCATATGCTCGGATTTGAATAACGAGTCCGTACGATATCAGTACACGATATTTTTCTACTTTTTCCCTTGTTTCATCGTCGGTTCATGTCTGCGAGAGTCTTTCCATGCGTTCTTTCTGATCGAGACGTGGACTCGTAACTCGATGCTTTATATATATATGCGCGCGCGCGTGTGTGTGTGGCTGTAGACATAAACATAGATATCCATATGTGAAAAAGCGAACAGAAGGAAGAGGGTGAAAAATGCACGGTACGAAAACCATAGGGGTGCAATATAACTGTCGCGCTCTTGGACGAGGTTTGAAGTTTTACTGTCAAAATATTAGAGCGCTTTCATACACGCGGGACAGTCGCCACCATTCAACCCTGTTTTTATTTAACCCGATTCGTATTCTCCCTCGCAGTTTCCTTTGTACAAGCAATCATATATACACATCATAAGTGTATAACAGTATAAGTGTACATGGACGCATATGAGGGTAGACGCATACACGTACATAGTAAAAGTCTAGTTTAAACCAGTTATGCCCATGCAATGTCGGCTTTTAATGAATCTGACTGCTTTAGGGACGATTCGGACATCGCATATGAAACCACCCTCTGGCAATGGAACACATTAGGCTACACTATTTTTAAGAATTAAAAGTTCAGTACCCGTAATGATAGATTCAAAGAGTCCCATTAAAACGCCATAGGTGAGATATGTACGATGCGTTAAGGACGTCTATCTTAATTGCGTTTACAATTGCAAGTTCTGTTTCGAATGTCACATTTTCACCGCTTTGAAATTGGTGATTTCTCTATGGACAACGAGGACCGCAGAGAACCACCGAAAGGAGGGGTGTCGTATATTAGGATCTGCTAAAACTGTTGGAACCCATCACTGCAGATCGTTATCAACTGCAATTGATGCGCTAAGAGCGAGCTCTGCACGAGGAGAGGCCGGAATGTAAGAACCGCCATGGCAAGTTGATTTTGCAACGTAACAACGTCAGGCCGCATGTTGCTCAACCAGTTAAGAAATATTTCGAAGGAGTGAACTGGGAAATCCTACCACACTCGTCATGTTCCCCAGACATTGCCTCCGTCGATTACCATTTGTTGCGGTCGATGCAATCAGCGCTTACGGCTCAGCACTTCATCTCGTGCCTAGGAGCGCAAAAATGGCTAGATGACATCGACGAATGTATCATTACAGTAATGTAAATGAAAGTAAATAACCGATCCAATTAGCCGCGTCTCAAGTAAAGCTCATTTTTCTAATCCCAAAAGTTGAACGTTGATATTTCAAGGGGGTCTTCATAAGCTTGGAAATTTAAAAAATTGATGTTTTTCATTGCATTGTTTTATAACTTAGGATCTTAACATTAATTTGCAACAAATATTTTGTAAAAATTCCAGAAATTTACCGAGTTATGAATATTTCGATGAAGGGTCAGATAGCCGACTGCGCTGCGGCAAACTGCCTTCAGCGATTTGTCCTCTTTTCTTTTTCGTTTTTCTCGAAACTGAGTCGTATATCAGAATCTATTCGTCCGATCCACGGCAAACCCGGACAGACTATAGATTCAACATTTTCTATCATATGACCCGATGATATTTCAATGCTTATTTATTTGTCAATAACAACTTATTAAAGTCATTTTTATTGTCGGACATCGATTTTTCGAGTAGCTTGCCATTTTCGTAATTTTCAAAATGTCAAAAAATTATCCGGTCATACGTGTCTTTTATCATTATATTAAAAGTCTATTTTTTTTATTTTCATTTTAGATGACCCCAGTTACCAGAAGCACCTACACCGATTGTCCATGCAGTAACGGCGGCACTTTGTTTGAATAATGACAACATCATTGTTTATCAATATTTTTCAATGAAAAGCAAACTCAAACAATTGACAAAACTATGTTCAAATTGTGTGTAAAATTCCGACCTAGTCATCCCACTACTCGCATAAAAAGAACATCGAAAATCGACATGTTCTTGGGTTCTTGGGAACTGCCCAAGAAGCCGGCGTTCCGTGTCAAATTATACAGGGCAAAAAAAATGTGCCATATAGCTTTTCCACAGTTTTACCATGCACTAGCTTGGAGTTCGTAGATTGAGGTACTAATCATGAATAATATTTTTTTCTCACTGCGACGTGTGATGGTAATCCAGAGAATTAAAAGCGCCAAGCTTTTGAAAAGTTCTCAGAGACGCCTAGGTTAAAATCAGTTTGTGTCTCCTGACTCAAACTGCCACGCCGTGGATGAGAATAAAGTAAGATTACGATGTTGAGGTATGGCGACCAAACCGTGCTGCTTCGTGAAGTTCCAATTTTAAGTGCCCCGCATCGACTGCATGTGCAGATACTTTAAATTTTAAGCGCTCGAATATATATTGCAGATCGCTCTGCATAAAGTAATGCAACCCCCATGTATTATTATACTGTGCAAACGTCACGTACAGGTAAGTTCTTCTGAACGGATAACTTCTTGCAACGTCTGATTAATTTTCAAACCTACGGAATTCCGAGATTGAACTGTTGGATATTACAAAAGGAATCATACAAAGGAATATTCGGTGGAAAATTTGTAAAACATATTTTATCAGTTTTGTAAACGGCGATCTGCCCAAACTATTTGTATCTACCGCATTTATAAGTATTTTTCAATGCATAAATTATAAAAGATACCCAAAACCATACGCTCAAATGTAAAAAAAAACAAATGAAAACCTGCACGTGTTATCCCAGAAAAAAATCACGACAAATTCCTCTTCTAGAGGGCCACGAGCTACACTGCTAAAAAAATAAATTGAAATAAGATTGATTTAAATCATATAAGTTTTTTCCTTTTTTCACGGCCTACTATGATTCAATTTGTTCAAAATACATTTGTTTTTATTTGATTCAATTATTCTTTCTAAATGTTGAATATATTCAAATGAAATGAATAAAGATTCGATTCGAATGAATCTTTATTTGCTTACAATATACACTGCAAACCAAATGTGCTATATGCCTAGAGTATTTCATAAATCTAAAATAAAATAAAATACTCAATTTAGAGTTCTACCACAATGATTTTGTATTATAATTTGTCTTTCCCTAGCCTTCGGCAAGGGTTTTTCACCTACAACATATGGAATCGAACCTACAATCTACCTACCCATAGCTACGCACGCTGTCCATACCCTGCCGATTGTTTGTAGCATCTTGATCGCAAATATAGCATAAGAGACCAAATTAATTCCTATAATTATTTGTTGTATCACATAAACTATATCAATTAGTTAACATCATTGTGACGATTAGAGAGCGTTTTCGGATATCATGCTATAGATTTTTTAAACATAACCTATATGTATATTTATATACCGGGTGTCTCATTTTAATATTATACCTGATTTATCTTGAAAAATATTGCCCCGGTCGACTATTGAATATAATAAAACTTTTGAAGTTGAAAGGGGGACGTTAAAAAAATTTGTATTTTATGGCACAAATTTGAGCTCTATTTTTTTCCTTTCTCTCATCATCCAAATATCTTCTTTAAAGAAAAAAAAATTGTCGCGAAAGCTGCGAGCGGTCAAAAATTGTTTAGAGGTCGCTCGAGCCTACCAAAAATGCTAATTTTCATACATTTTTTTTCATCCACTTTGCACCCACGAATTTTACGCTTTATAATTTTTATATAAATTCGACCTAAATTCGACGCTTTGTAACATTTTCAAAAGAATTAATCCTTTTGTCTTTAGAAAAAGATTTTTCAAGTTTATCTCACACTCCCAACCCAAGTATTATAATCTGTGTTCTCATAAAATAATTCTTCAAAGCTCTTGTTCGTAAACAAAATAATAGATCGTTTTATTCGTAAAACTGAAATGACAGCTGTTATCCCGGCATCGTAATGCGTCCCACAGTTGGTTTCGTTAGTCAAACTGCGGACCAATCCTAGCTGTACTCTGTGACGAGCGACGCCGTAATACAATAACACATAATAATAATACATAATAACGTAATTCGCCTAATTGGTGCTCGTTACAAATTATCATGATAAATTATTCCGAAAAGTAACACTTCGCTGTATATTTTGTTTTATACTACAAGGAATTATAGTGCATGCGAGAATTATTTTTTGGCGGAAATTGTAAATTTCGAAAACCTTGAGCGACCACTGAATATTTATTGGCCAGCTAGAACGAGGTTAATTAAAAAATTATGAAGCGTAAAATTCATGGGTGAGAAGTGGACGAGAAAAAATCGATTTTGTAATGAAAATTTGTTGACTTTTTCATTTTTAATTAACTACCATTTTTTCACAGTTTGTTTAAAAATTATTTTCACAATTTGGTCAGATTTAAAAAAAATATTATTCTAACAATTTTTTCGACTAGAACTCGGGGAATCACCCTCGGATAACTTGTTGTGTCTCAAAACCTATCGGATTTTAGACCAAATATTCAACGAAAAACTCGTATAGATAAGGTAAGAGACGTGATTAACTATTTTTTTTGTGTGAAAAAACAAGTTCAAGAGTTTAAAGTTTTTTCTTTTTAATATTCGGTCTTAAATCCGAGAGGTTTGAGACACAACAACTCAACCGAGGATGATTCTCCGAGTTCTAGTCGAAAAAATTGTTGAAATAATATTTTTTTAAATTCTGCAAAAAATGTAGTTAATTACAAATGAAAAAGTTGACAAATTCTCTTTCTTGATAGATTGTCCTAGACCCCATAATTCCCAAATGGAGCCTTTCTACTCATCAGAGTCTCAACCAAAAAGGGTAAAAAAAAATTTCACATAAATTCTGGAATAATTCTGGCTACTCTATTGTGAACCTATGCAACTTTTTACCCTCTTGACATTTTCTCTGAAACCCCATAGTTATTGGACTACGCCTATTTTTCAAAAACCTGTATTCTTTGGCTAAAAATGCAATACGGGCGCGAAAAAAAATCGTACGCCACTTTCTAAAAAACGAAAATGTCGGTTTTGATACCCTGTTTAAGAGGCTATAACAGTGTGACACATTACAAACATCTTCAGATACTTGCACGAATATCATTATCATTTATATCATTTTATCTTGCAAAAATCGATAGTTACATCTTCAAACGCGTTTTTCTCGATATGAGATTTGTCAAACTTGCTGACATTGTAACTTAAAGAGCAATTATCCGATTGACTTGAAATTTGAACTGAGTACTCTTGAATATATTTACTCTACAATGGCGTAAGATATTTTTTATTGGATGAAAATTGACGATTTGGCATCGAAAAAAACGACCATTTTATAGGCAAGAAAACAGACTTTTTTCATAACTACGCCATTTTGTTCGTTTTTGATATTTTTAAAAATCCTACGTCATTGTACAGGAAATACCTTCCAGTTTAAGGACATTTTTCATTTTTCGGTTTCAACTACTTAACCGGCCGGAACCATGTCAGCAGTGGAGGAACTTTTCCTTTGGAGCCTCCGAAGGCAGCGCATAAGTTGCTTGGATCTCAATATTTTTCTATGAAAAAATTATGTAATATAGGTCAAATATAGCCAAATATATTCTTTATTTTCCGAAACATTTAATTCAGTACTTTTCTTCCAAAAAAATTCCCGAAAATCGTCCAAATTTTCAACGTTCACACTGGTATAGCCCCTTAAGTTTGTCATGGAAAAAATTCGCCAGAAGTTATGCGGACTGTTTTAGACGTGCAAAAAGCCATAAATAGCAATTTCCAAAAAGGCGTACCCAAACAATTTTCTAAAAAGGCAAAATAAAGGTAACAAAATAAAGGTAAAGGTCAATTTGTTCTCTTTAATACGCCGCTTGGAAAATTTTATTTCCTTACTTTTTGACGAGGCTATCTAGCTTTTAGTGCGGCAAGAAATTTCGACTGGTGTACTCAAACTTTTGGCCGGCAGTGTAAATACATATGAGGCGATCCATGTCACTTCAGCCAGTAAAAAAAATCCACAAATAATTTTGAAAAATCGAGTTACCCTATTGAACAATATTGACCGAGTGTCGAAATTAAAAAAAAAAAATTACTGACGTTTTTTCTCGTTGATTGCCAATTTTTAACATTTTTCCATTCAAATGGCTGCATCTTTGGCAGGATTTGATGTATTTAAATTCGTAAAAACGAAAATATGCGTCTTTTTATGGACTTCCAGAAAAAAAATTAATTTAGATTTTACTGAGCAAGTTGAAAGTCCGTTTCAGGGCAAAATATGCAAAAATATTTTTTTTACCTCAAGGAAAGACACTCGTTATTTTATTTTTTTAAATTTCCCCGAATTGTGAATACGAAAAACGATTTTTTTTATGATATGGGATTCTTAAACACCGTGAAGTAATAGCTATTCTTTTTTTTTAAATTAATATTCGATTGAAGAGTGTGGAGCACTCGCTATATGTTTACCAGGTTTTTTAATAATACATATGACATATATGTCATATGTATTTCACAGACCTTTTTATGGCCTTTTCAAATGTCACATGTATTTTAAAAGTCTTTTTATGGCCTTGCAGAAAAAAATTAATTTAGATTTTATTGAATAAGTCGAACGTTCATTCCAGGGCAAAATATGCAAAAATATTTTTTTTCTCAAGGAAAGACTCTCGTTATTTTATTTTTTTACATTTCCCCGAATTGTGAATATGAAAAACGGATTTTTGGTATTTTTTATATTGTGGGATTCCTAAACACCGTGAAGTATCAGCTATTTTTTTAAAATTTATTTATATTCGCTTGAAGAGTATGGAGCACTCGCTGTATGTTTACCAGGTTTTCGAAATACATATGACACATATGACATATATGTCATATGTTATATGCATCCTTGTCATATGCATGCCATATGTTCTTTGAAATACATATATGTCATATGTATTTCAAAAACCTGGTACACATACAGCGAGTGCTCCACACTCTCCAAAGAATATTAATTAAAAAAAAAAAAAAAAAAATAGCCGTTACCTCACGGCGTTTAGGAATCCCATAATATAAAAAATACCAAAAATTCGTTTTTCCTATTCACAATTCGGGGAAATTTATAAAATAAAATAACGAGTGTCCTTCCTCGAGGAAAAAAATATTTTCGCATATTTTGCCCTGAAACGGACATTGAGGCATTTTATTGAGCATTCGACTTGCTCAATAAAATCTAAATTAATTTTATTCTGGAATGCCATAAAAGACGCACATTTTCGTTTTTTACGAATGTAAATACGTCAAATCCTGCCAAAGAGACAGCCATTTGAATGGAAAAATGTTAAAAATTGGTAATCAATGAGAAAAAACGTCAGAATTTTTATTTTTAATTTCGACACTCGGTGAATATTTTTCAATAAAGTAAGTCGATTTTTCAAAATTATTTGTGAATTTTTTTTTACTGGCTTAAGTGACATGGATCGCCTCATATACAGGGTGAGGCACATAAAGTGTTACACAGCAATAGCACTCAAACTATTGATCATATACAAAAATGTTTCGGATAAAAGTTTTAGTGTTCGAGAAGGCGGTCATACTGGACCACCCTATTTTTTTTATCGGTGGAGGCGCTGAAGCTACGTCAAGGTCAACTCGATTTTTTTAAACGGAATGGTACATTTTTTTCAACCATCTTGTGGAGCACCTCAAGCAGGATAAAAAACATCGGAGGGTCAAAGTCGTTCAAGGCCATTCAAGGTCAGTATCGATGATTTAAATCTAAATATCTCGGATCAAAAATATTTGGTAGTGATCCGAGATATTTACATTTGTATTTCATTTTAATAGGTGAACTTGAATGACCTTGAACGACTTTGATCGCCTAATGTTTTTTATGCGGTTTGAGGTGCTCCACAAGATGGTTAAAAAAATGTACCATCCCATTCAAAAAAGTGGAGTTGACCTTGACGTAGCTTCAACGCCTCCACCGATAAAAAAATAGGGTGGTCCAGTATGACGTCTTTTAGTATGTATGACGAAATTTTTGTCTCAAACATTTTTGGATATGATCAATAGTTTAGTGCTATTGCTCTGTAACTCTTTGAGTGCCTCACCCTGTATAATACCTCCGCTCCTCCTCTTCCCCCATTTGATGCGTGTGTTTGAATGTAGACAGACCATTCATACAATCAAATATAAAATGTTTGACTCTACGACAATTCTATTTAATTTTAATTTAACAAAGTTGAATACAGTGGGTAAAAAAAGTATACGTACATCTCACACGAAACTGTTGTTAATTTGGCTTTATTTTGTTGTTCGTGTTTCCCCAAGATTGTTGTAAACAGTCACCGTAGATATTTAGGATAAGCTATCAAACATAAAAACTTAAAATGCATTTTATTTTTTTCGAAGGATAATTTGAAAAAAACGACTCGTACAAATACTTTTTTTTTTGCCCACTGTAGATACATTTATCGAATTCAACTAAATTGTTTTTTGACCAAATGGAATAGAATGGGCCATTTATTAGAAATAAATAAAATATTTCGTTATTAGACGATGTAAAATAAATTTTGAGTAGAATAATCAAGCATATTTATTGATATTTTATTTTATTTTAATTTATTGAGGTCTCAATCAATTCCTGAGTTCCACGGGTTTTCACGTATAACCTTTCGTAATTGGACCGTTTCCTATCACTCCCTATCGGCACTTCGCTAATCTAACTTAACTTCCGTTGCGTCCACAGTCGTCTTGAGCAACCTTACATCGCATTTTCCGAGGGTACGAGGAAACTGTAAAAAACTCGTACCGATATCGACGGCCCTATATTCATTTGATTCTCTGGTGCACAGACTTGGACTTAAGGAGAGATATACACCTAGATGGTCGAGGTCGAGGATTTAGAAGCTATGAACATTCCGTCGACCGTAGAAGACCTACACTATGGGCCTGGTATCGATGATTCCATGTAAGTTGACAAATTTCATGATTTATTCATTCCCAAGTTTTCAAACGCGTTTTTCCCAAAACCACGTTTTTCAAATCGGTACCCTAAATTTCTCGAAAACCAATGAACCGATTGCCTTGAGGTTTTTTGTGGTTATTCTATACACCATGATCTAGTACTTGTCATAGGATTTTTTTTCCGTTACTTAGTTTTTGTTTCATGGGCAAAGTAATAACTAATTTTTGGCCCAAAAATCACTATTTATGTTCAAACGTCCGCCATTTTGTCATAAATCGATATTTTCAAAATCGGCTATGACAAGCACTAGATTATAGTATCTAATTTAATAATCTTTTTGGTTTTTGTTTTCAGATGATTTTCGAAAAAACGCCAGTGGGTACCGTATACGCAAATTATTTTACGACGCTCCAAGGATCATACAATATCCTTGTATATTTTTTATATTTTTATATAAAGAAAATTAAACATATTTTTGTATGTATATACTTTTAGATAATTAAAACCCCAATCCGAAATTTCAAGTAGTTTTCCTTGAAAAAAATTCACAAAAATGACCTTTTTTTCCGGCTCCTAGGTGTACATCTCCCCTTAAGTATCTACACCAAGGCATCATAAGTATTGGCCTTGCGCTTGCTGGATGATGCGCCAGTCGGTGCACGACTAAACGGTCACTCCTCCGAGTATTGGTGACGCACAATGCTGCTTAACTCGAAGTACCGCCAGAGCCTAACCCCGACCGTCCATCTACCAGTATCAGTCTGAATGAATTAATGTATTTAAAATAAATAATTCCAATAGTGGAATGCCATAGAAAAAAAATTCATTTCACGAAAAATCTAGTGAATTACAATTTTTTTAAATCAAGCAGACGCAGCTAGTTAATATCAATAGAATATGTCAGCATAGGTATAATCCGTTAAGGGGTGAGATTCAGTCAGAATTTTCAAAAAATCGATTGTTTAAAACATTTTCTTGAAGTATGATGTTTCGAAAATATTCTATAATATACCCGGGAAAAAAAGTTCATGCCTGAGTGGATATGTTCATATATGTTTCAGATATTGTCATATATGTTTCAGATATCGTCATATATGATTCAGATATTGTCATATATGTATCAGATATATTTATATCTGACATTTTACATTATCATATATGATTAGGTCTGATCATATTCCACATCACATATGCTTAAAGAAGATCATATCTGATCACATATCCCGGGGAAAATGGTCATATCTGAGCAGATATGCTCATGTAGGTGTTTATCTGCAACATAAATGAATCTGATCTGATCATCCATGGTCAAAGATGAACATACATGTATTTTTATGCGCTCAGGGGTAGCTCTATATCTGGTCAGATATGATCGCGCATAAGTAAATATGTGCAGATATGAATTTGTAGCTGAACATGTCTGCCCATATGTGGTCATGTCTAACCAGATATAGTACAATTCACGACTACATTCGAGCTCACACATGAATAGGCTTGAATATGTGCGCGCATGCATGAACATATCCAACCAGGTAAGGATGGATACGCAACCGAACCCAACTCGTGCATGATCAGGTCTGAAAATATTTGCCCATGTACGATTGTATCTGCCCAGATATGGAATTATACTCGAATTCATCCAATTGGATCTATATGATCATCGCTGAACATACTTGCCCACGTGTGATCAGATCTAATCAAATATGAATCAATTGATTCATATTTCATCAATTGATTCATATTTGAACGTATTCATCCATACCTGGTTGGATATGTTCATGCATACGCGCACATATTCAAGTCTATTCATGTGTGAGCTCGAATGTAGTCGTGAATTGTACTATATCTGGTTAGACATGACCACATATGGGCAGACATGTTCAGCTATAAATTCATATCTGCACATATTTACTTATGTGCGATCATATCTGACCAGATATAGAGCTACCCCTGAGCGCATAAAAATACATGTATGTTCATCTTTGACCATGCATGATCAGATCAGATTCATTTATGTTGCAGATAAACACCTACATGAGCATATCTGCTCAGATATGACCATTTTCCCCGGGATATGTGATCAGATATGATCTTCTTTAAGCATATGTGATGTGGAATATGATCAGACCTAATCATATATGATACTGTAAAATGTCAGATATAAATATATCTGATACATATATGACAATATCTGAATCATATATGACGATATCTGAAACATATATGACAATATCTGAAACATATATGAGCATATCCACTCAGGCATGAACTTTTTTTCCCGGGTGGTCTGATATCGTCAAATCTAATCATACATGCTCTGATATCGTCAAATCTAATCATGTATGCTCTGATATGGCCATTTTTCTTATGCATGATTAGACAAGATCCAGATATGATCAATCATATCTGGATCATATATAATCCAGATATAATCAGATGTGATTTGGTCTGATAATTTTTTCTCGGGATGATCATACATCCTCATATATAAGCATACATGATCTGTCATGACACTATATGAACAGATATAGCCAATTCTCTTGTCTGATCATATCTGATTCTACAGATACGCTCAGATATAAGCATACATGATCTGTCATGACACTATATGAACAGATATGGCCAAATCTCTTGTCTGATCATATCTGATTCTACAGATATGCTCAGATATAAGCATACATGATCTATCATGACACTATATGAACAGATATGACCAAATCTCTTGTCTGATCATATCTGATTCTACAGATATGATTCAGATATGTTCAGATATGATCTTTTTTTCCCGGGTACACCGTATATATAATTGATTCAAGAAAAAAAAGCATCAGCATTATTTAAGACATTTTCTACCATTCGTTGTACAATTGAACACTGCTATAATACAAACATTTTTCTATCACTACGCATTGCATTGTTATTATTTTCGACCTTTTCACCGTAAATGATGCAACTAATGCTCATTGTTCATTCGGCATTGCTATATTAAAAATATTCTTGTATCTTTCCCATTTACAGAGATCTCTCTGGTGTATATCATTTTACATCTCTCTCGCACGCAGCCTATTTCTCAAGTATCATTCTGCCTCATACACAGCTCACTTCTCATTATTTGTTTGTTCCTCCGCTGTCACACGCAGCTCACTTCTCGAGGCCTTAACAAGAGTGGCGCTGTGGACCAAATTTTTGTAGCCACTTTTTTTCAAGTCTCTCCATAAGAGGTCGGACTTCTCCCACTCTAGCCTCCATGCTCCGAAGCTACGATGCTGTAAAATCGAAGTTTCCATGTGGAAAATAAGAGGTTATGTGCATCTATCGACTGCTGAGGCAGTCATAGGGCAAGCCTATTTATAGCCTATCAGGGCAAGCCTCGGTAGGGCCCTATCGGGGAAAGCCTTAGTAGGATCTTATCAGGGGCGTCCTTAGTAGGGTCATTTTAGTATAGCCTGATTTAGGGCCTAAATGCTTCCGGCCCGATCGGGGCCAGATCAGGATGTCGGTAATAGGTGTTATCCGTATCACACCCCGATCGGGGCCTAATCCTGGTCAGGCTAACCCTAAGAAATTTCTACTCGGGACGCCGAAGGGGGTCCGACAAAGATGGCGATTTTTTTTATAAATAATCAATATTTTGCTTTGATAATTTGTACAAGTCAAGTTGAAATATAACATAAAAAGTCTGTGTAACCACTTTTGTAAAACAAACCCTCAACCCTCACCCCTTAAAGAGCTCCAAAAATGTATCCGAAAAAGCTGGCCTTTCTTCCTGACGCATATCGAATGCGCAGCTTTATTCATATACGCGATTCTGCACGTGCATATACACACATTGACGAAGCGCAGCGGCGCGACGATACCATTTGTCCCGGACCTCTTTCGGGAAGAAGGGAGACGGCGAGACAAATAGCCTTTATTCGCTTTCGGTCCTCCGACTTTATCGCTCGTCTCGCTACCTTTCGTTGCAAGTAAAATAAAGCTGCCTAAATATCAGTCGGCAGAGGACGAAGGGCGAAAAGAGAGCCAGAGTGAGCATTTGTTAATCATCGTATCTTATTTTCATACGGTTGACCAGGCGATAGCTACGTACTTTGCGACAACTTCGATGAGTTACGATTTCTTTTACTATAACAATTGACACCATCGCGTTCAGAATATTGTCAGGACATTCGTAACCTTCAAGGTTAAACCTTGCCACCATGAATAGGAATCACCACAGCCAGACTAGATTCCGATAGGGGGATATCCGATTTATGGATTTATGTGGACCGCCCTGAAAGGGTCCATATGAGGTTTCTCGACTAGGGTCTTAATAAAGCGAAGGACAATTAAAGGAGGCCCGATCAATTTTCGCTTGAGATCGGAGGAATGAAGTAACGACGTGAGTCGGCGAAAATTAAAATACAGTACTACCTCCCTAAGAGAGCCCTCCCTAAGAGAGAATTTCCCCGCCGTTCCGCTTGAGCGCATTTTATGGCTTCCCCCACCTAGCTCGAGCTGTCCAGTGTACCCGAGGCCTCCCGAGTTTGTCGCGGACACCTCCATAAGAGATCGCGAGCGATTTCAGAAAATCGCACGTCGCACGATTGTCAAATGGATAATATTCCTTTGTATAATAATATATACGTTTAAGCCGTAAAGTCGGAGAAAAAACATGCACCATAATTAAATTTCAAGTAGTAATTTAATGCAAGTAAAATATATTTTCGATTCAGCCATCCCGTTTTATCTAAAAATGAAATATTTATACATATATATACATTGTATATTTCAACTTGAAGTATATACACAAGATAAATTGTTAGTTACATTTTTTTTGTACACTGTACAGTAGAACCTCAATTATCCGAACGATGACTTAGTTTATCCGAACTCTCAATTATCCGAACGTTGGCGCGAAAGATACATTGTTGCTCGCTGCCACCGCCGTGAGCAACAATGAGCAACCCAACGCAATCTCTCCTTCCCAAACGACTGCGAGACTTAGCCGCTCAAAAACGCGTTACAGCCGTTCGTCAATTAAAAATGGACGATTTTATTTTTAAAAAATATAAAAAAAGCATTCAACTTTTTTCAGGTATTTCAAATACATTATATATATATATATATATATATATTTCAACGTTAACATATATGTCAAATTATAATATATATGTATGTACTGTTTTTATATAAAAAGGTGTTGTTTATGATCTCGTCCCAAAAAACCCACGTTTCGATTATCCGAACTTTTGATTATCCGAACTAGTCTCGGTCCCAATTGGTTCGGATAATCGAGGTTCTACTGTATATGTTCGAGGTTCGATAACGAATATACTACGTATATTTTTGCGAACAATAAGATAATTCAACAATTATTGAAAGTTTTACAAATGTTTCCTTCATATGTGTTATAATATTGCAACAACAAAATATACCAAACAGCAGAATAAAAAAAACGCGAAGAAAAAGAAAGATTTACACATCAATATTCATTGAGATATACTTACGCATGAAACGACGAAACGCCAGTACACTTTCCGCAACTTGTTTACAGTTTTCTCAACACTTTCGTTCGCGCTCTCTCATAGAGGTCGAGTGGAGAAACACATACACGCTACCACATGCGCGATTTTCGAGCGCGCTAACCTAGCGGTGGGGGAAGGCTTCGGCGACGAATTTCTCGAGAATTACTTCCCCTAACCGCCCTAGACCGCTCTCTTAGGGAGGTAGTACTGTATCGAAAATCGATTCAATTTAAATAATGTTCTCGGTACAATGATAAAGTCGTTCGAAATGATATAAAATTCTACGGTTTTGATACCTTTTATGTGTATACTCGCTTCTTGATAATTAAGGTTACCGAACGTTAGTGGACGGAAAAAGGAGGGCGAGAGGGTGTGGAGCCATAGAGGGGAGGGGAGGGGGGCGAACGAGGCATACTCGATGCTTGATTTTTATGGCGGCGTGTGTGCGTCGAGACTGCAGGGACAAGTGATCAAGGGAGTGGTCGGTTTCCTCGCTTTAAATATTAAATGCAAAGGGACCCTTTACCTATCTTGCTCCCTTTCTCTTTCTCCCTCTCCCCATCTTTCTTCTACTGTCTCACTCTCTCTCTGTCTTTCATCTCTCATCGTTACGCTTGACTTTTCGTAGCCTGCGCTTTCTCTCTTTTTCTCTTTTTGCCATTCTTCCCTTTAGTATCGTCGTGGTTACTTAGAGTCTGCGCCTGGTGTACGCGGCTATTTTCAACGAGAAATATATATGTATATATAGAAAGACAGAGAGAGAGAGGGAGAGGTCGAAGATCTTTTCGTATACCGATACACAACTCACGTCTACCTATGCGCGCGCACGCACACACACACACACACACACACACACACACACACACACACACACACACACACACACACACACACACACACACACACACACACACACACACACACACACACACACACACGCACGTACACGCACACGCACACGCACGCACACGCACGCACGCACGTACACGCACACGCACACGCACGCACACACACACGCACACGCGCGCACACACACACACACACACACACACACACACACACACACACACACACTCCAGAAAAATCTAGGATATATCTAATTGAATTCCATATGAAAAAAATTCTTTAGCACTGGTTAACATTTGGCATTTAATTATCTTCGTTCTGCTGAACTCAAAATGGAATTTGAATTTTTTTGCAGGACGCTTAATTTTTGTTCGCCAATACTGCTCGCTGCAAAAATACGCTATATTTTTTCGAAGAGGACTTGAAAAACCACCAAATGTTTTGACTTGAAAAACCACTTTTCTCGGTCACAAAATCGTCACGCTCGACCCTTAAAAACACATGGCGACCTGATAATTGTCAGGTATGTGTGTGTGTGTGTGTGTGTGTGTGTGTGTGTGTGTGCGTGCGTGCGTGCGTGCGTGTGCATGTGCGTGTGTGTGTGTGTGTGTGTGTGTGTACAGGGTGTCCTGTTTCGAATGGATAATCCTGCAACTGTCGACAAATCAGATCATGTCCTACTATATGCTGAAATTTCAGTTCAGTAAAAGTCCCACGGTTTTCGAGATTTTGGGCTTTATGTTATTTTTGAAAAAAAAAATCATTTGCTTTTAGTATTTCGCATGATATTTCTAAAAATTATAAGAATCGACAATAACTAAGCAACTTTTTAAAGTAATTGGCACGATATGCGGAGTCCATATTTTTACACCGCAGGCTATCAAAGTTAGACGTTCGAATTGGTTTGTATGACAATTCTGCATAAGATCTTTTTTCATAATGGTTCCTTAACATTTAAGGTTAAAAAGAAGACTTTTTAAGGTTAAGAAGAAGTATTTTTTGAGTAGCCGCATAAAAAAGTCATCATTTGTAGAAATGGCATGTGAAAAACTAAAAGCAGAAGATTTTTTTAAAAATAACACCAACTTTTACTAAATCGAAATTCAGCATATGGGACATGATCTGACCTATCAACACTTGCAGGATTTGTCCATTCATTACAGGACACCCTGTACTGGTAAAAGTTTTTGATCACTTTGAATAATTACAAAATTATATTAGAATAATATAATTTATCGTATTTCTTATTTTACGAAAATACTATATAGCTCTATGAAATGGATTATTGTATTCTAATATAATTTTTCAATTATCCAAAGTGGTCGAAAACTTTTAACCGGTACTGTATATATTCTATACACGTGGGGTCGATGCAAAATAAGTGATATTTTTTCCTATTTATATATATATATACATATATAAATATACATGTATGTATATAAATAGGAAAAAATATCACTTATTTACACACATAAAACACACAGACATTTTTATGTCTTATTTTCCTGCATATATATATATATATATATATATATATATATATGTCTTACAATCAAAGGCCTCCAAAAACATTAGACGGAGATGTACACAATTTTTTTGTTTCCATTGCCGTCTTTTTACGGTTACATTTGAAGAGTACGGCCATTTGAAAATTGCTCCCCGTTCTCGCTTCCAAAGTTCAAAGTTGATTGCACTTAAGGAGGTTGAAGCGATTCAGTTGAGTCAAGTGACGACTTATTCATTTTTTTCCAATGAACCTCAAAAAATGCATATGAGGTACAGATTTAGTCTGCATATGCTAATTTTTTTAAATATATAATTAAAGGGCAAGATTATACATTTTAATATTTTTCTTACATGAAGTAGAACAACTTTTGTGTTACTACCAGCTTAAAAAAGTATAACATCATCGATCATTATGATTAAAAAAACTACGACAACGAATGTATTATACAATTCACAATTAAAATTTAAGTAATTTATAATTATGCCTATTCATATTTACGTCAGGGGATTATTGGCCCATGGTTTACGATGGACAAGATGAGGATTTTTTTTTTCTAAATGTTTACAAAGGTTCAGTTTGCGTTAATCCATTGTTACAAACGGTTTCTCTTGGTGCTAAATAATAAAATAAATTACATAACCTTTAGTGTGAAAGTCTTGCCCATCTAACGGCACGTTAAATTACATACATTAAACTATTTTTTACCTCTGGTGTTTGGTGGTGAAAATTTTTTTAAAAAATTCATAAAGACTCAGTATAGTCTAAACAATGGCATGTATTTTTTTATTAAATTTAATCTTGGATTGTGGCTCACGCTCCAACCTCCTTAAACAGCTGTCTTTGTCCTTCGTGCCCTATAATAAGGGTTACTCTCCTGGAGTGTCGATGCCATCCAGTGGGAACTATCCTTATTTCTGGTGCGTCTCCCGATGTGTCTCATTGCAGACTCCGTTGGTCGTACCCCCGCGGTTATCCCAAAAAAAAAGAAAGAGAGAGAGAGAGAGAGCGAGAGAGAGAGAGAGAGAGAGAGAGAGAGAGAGAGAGAGAGAGAGAGAGAGAGAGAGGGAGAGAGAAAGAGAGGGGGGAGAGAGAGAGAGAGAGAGAGGGTGAAGCCGATACGCATCCAAACACGTGGCACAGAAGAACCAGGTACTCAGAGGGTTTAAAAACACAACAAAAAAAGGACTAGCCGCGACATGAATTGCTCTCGCGGCTGCCCATGTTTTCTTTCTCCATCCTTCAGCCTATGCGTCCCAGACGGACATCTTCTCGCGGGGTCCGACGTTTCCGACAAGGCGACACGCGTCTCGCTACCGAAAATAGTGATGGGACTTTGTCCCTCTCTCCCCCTTTCCCCCATTCCGACTTTTTGTCTTCTTTCACTCTTGTTTCCATTATACATATGCATATGAGGAAAAGTGATTCTGAAGACATTCGACTTCCAAAGCTGTCTTTAGCAGTCTATCGTTCCCTTCCTCAATGTTATTTCAAACTTCGGTTCCCATACTCAATATTATGTAAACGTTCTGTTCCCATACTCAATATTATGTAAACCATCATGTCTTCAAAATCAACGATTTATTTTGCACAATTTAATGTTATTATCAAACGATACTTCATCATTTGTCACCCCAGAATATCCATTCGTCATTTGTAATTGTTTTTCTTCAAAACTTCAACGTAACGTTTCCTTTGCTATTTTTCGAAGAGACTGATTTGAGAAAAGATTCGGGTGGATGGAAAGAGTCCGGTGATAATTCAAAGCTACAACGACAAATAATGGCATTTGAGAAGATTCAAGAAGTGGTTCCACCGACAAAAATTATGTACACCTGAAATGGATATGACTTCTGAATTTTTCAAAGACCATGTGATCATCTCACATTCATCAGGTATTCATTCAGTGGGGTATTCATTCGGCCCAATCGACATTCATTCAGTGCCCGTAGGGCTGCGGTAATTTATTAGCAGTCCCGAATTACCAGCTTTTCTGTGCAAGTCGTGGCTCATACCGAGTGCGTAAGTAAAATCGTTCGATGTTTCCGCAAGCCTCGATCGAATGATCAAGCACCGGGAGACTAAAAATGTTCGAAATGTTTACGATCTCGGAGCACAGGAAAAGGCGAAAGCGAGGAATCTGAATTTTGCAATCCGTTTCAGTATATCCACGAATAAAAAACGTTAGGAGAGTTTGAGGATTCGTTGGTTCTTCATAGAATTGCGCTACTTTTAACAAGAAAACTGTAAAAATTCGTCATTTACACATTTTTTTTTAAATCGCGTTTTGCGATAACACGAAAATGTTAAAAACGGTTTTTTATTCTGGGCGTTTTGTAGGCAAACAGATCGGCTTTTCAGCACGCTCGTTGTGGATGCTGAGGGACATTTTTTATCCGAGTGATGACCAGTGGAAGACGAATATGCAATTTTTACCTCAGCAGTCGACAACTAGGTAAAAAAAAACGTACAGAGCATGCTGTGAAATACATTTACAGCGGAATATATGCTCTCAAAAACGGTCGAAGCGATTTGTCAAAAAAACATAGTTTCGATTCCCATGCACAACGTCGAAGTTGCGCTATGTTTTCAATTTCTACTTTTTGTCGACCAAAGAAGAAAACGGCATTAAAAAAATGTGCATTTTCTTTAGACCGAAATCGACGCTTGAAGTTGACCCGATCTTTTTCCTCGGAGCTGTTAAAAAAGATCGATTTTTTTTGCAAAAAAGTAAATATTCGGTTATTTTAGAAATAGAAAATATTGAAGAAATTTTGTCTTTCCTCTTGCTTCCTTTTTTACCCTTAACAAAAAATTCTATTACTTTGTTTTCGCCTGAGTGAAGTGTCACTGTATTTGTAAGTCCTTTACACGCGTCTCTACGTCACGCGAATCACGTGGCACGCGATTTTTCGATTAATCCTGACCGGTTTAATTCGTGGCTTCGGCATTGCGCTTCTGCTACGCAGACCAGCCGATCTCTCCGGGTGCGAGATTTTCTGGCAGACTTTCAAATTTGTTGCTAAATTTTCTAAAGCTGCGAACCTAGAGGCCGCAATGTTAATAGTTCTGGAGTACTCGGAGTTCCATTCTTTTTGGTCGTTAGTACTTTTGAAGATACGGTCGTATGCACGAATCCCGAGAAACTCGAAGAATCGCTGTATAGTAAAGAACGATGGACGTGATGGACGTCGGTGGCGACTGCGCGGATTGCGTGCGTGAACTGTCAACATCCGCCATCGAGTGAAATTTCTATATTCTGATGTTGGAATTATGTTTCGAATACTTAAATTTTTAAGTGGCTGAATAAAAAAGAGTTTGAAAATGTGATCTATGGCTGCACTGGAGAAGAGTTCAAAAATGCGAGCAATGTATGACGTTAAACAAAAAAAATTGAAAATGTCTAAACGGGACACAAAGAGTTGTCAACGTGAAAAAAAACTTTTCGTTTCCAAAATCGACGATGCTGGATGGACGGTAAGGGTGCATTTTCAGCCATATTTCGAGCTCGGGTTGTTATGGGGTTAGAGCGAAATGCTACCACCGAGTTGAATTTTTTCTCGATGCTTATAATCCATTTGTTTATCGTCTTACGCAGCTTGGATACAAACCGCAGTACCGGTTTTTCGAATGAAAATTCGGAAACTCGACGTATTTCGTGGGTTTACGCTTATGGAAAACTCCCGATCATTTTTCAGTACATTATTGATATATGCGAAGAAAATGCCACCACGGAGGCAAAAAAATCGGTACGGTTCGACAAGTTATCGGTCTAACTCATGGTACCGTGAAAATGATGTTTCACAGTACCGTTATAAAATTATTGATGTTTTTAATATCGAATTTGTTCGAAAATCAAGCGAACAAAATATTAGGCTGTGCAATGATGGCAACGTCGTAGAACGACAAAAACGCTACCTATCGTATCCGTATCCAGTAATTTATGCGAATTATATGATGAACTAGAATCTACTCAAACTACTCGTTCAGGATAATTAACAACGAGTATTATTTGTACCTAATCTTTTAATTAATAATAACTACTCATTATTGATTTGATAACTATGCTCGGAAATGATAATTTTCTATACATTTCTAAGCAAGGACAAAATAAAGCGGAATTTTTTCCATACATACATTTTTTTTAAATAACGGAAAATCATTCAAGTTCTTGTTTTCTTCCAGATTATGGACAGCAACTCATTACATACATTTATTCTTTTCAGCAAAATTTTTTTCACCCCTTTATACACACTTTTTCTTTCCACCGAAATGTTTCGTACTCGAACTGTATTCATTGTTGACAGCTTTTTGGGCCGACGTTGAGGTTACGAACGGGGCGTGTATGTCTCCAACTTCGCGACACCTCTGCTAACCTAGGTATTATCATATGCCACGATTTACGCCGTTGCCAATTCGTCTCTTAGTTAAGTCGCAAAGGGCCTACGTTTTTCAAAGTTTAAAGTAAAGTTCAAACGCTTGTTCGATTTGTTTAAGTTCGATGTGCATTCAAATGTTTGTGCGTATGTAGGGATTCCATGATGTAGATATAAATGGCGCAGTTTTACATCCATCGTCCCGATGACATAGCGACCGTTTTCCATAAATTTGAGAGGGACCAATCATCTACGATCGTTGTATACGATTTGGCTCTATTATCCTGGCACGTATCCGTACGCCGCTTTGTGCACGTTATTTCGACGGTGCTCAATTCGATTGTTGATCGTTGGATCGTCGGCAAACGTAACGCACCAATAGTGAATACCTCGTCCAATCAGGGCGGAGTGGTACGTAGTGAAATTCGCTGCAATTTGTGCGCGGGATGGCGCAGTAGGGATGCCGGAAAAAGGGGGTAGTTTGAAAAAAGAAAAGGTAACGGGTGTAGTTAATATTACGATCAACTTTTTCTTATTCGAAACGCCAAGACGAGCTCGGGTAGGGTTACCCAGAAAATCGGGGAAATTGAACAGATTTGAGAAAATCGGCACGCGGTTATTGAATGAAAAAAGTGGAGACGCCGTGATGAGCGAATGAAGAAGACCGCTGGAGGGGCCAGCGGGGTTGCGCGAAGAGTGGTGGGTGGACGGAGAGGTGGGGAAACATGCAATTGACATCCGCGATAAAATTTTCCGATTGCTTCGGAGGTGGAGAGCAACAACAGCAGCAAGTCCGAGGAAGGCTGCACGATTAATAATACGAATAAGAAGGAGAAGATGAAGAAGGAGGAGGAGGAGAATCAGTGAGGCTAGGTGTAGGTAAGTTACGTTCGTGTAAGTTATCAGTTGGAGAAGAGGTGGGGGAAGGGCTGAACCAGGAATAGTCGCCATGTGGTGGCAGCCGTGGGACGCCTATTTTCGGGTAAAGACAAATTTGGCGCGAGCCACACTATACGAGTGGAGTCGGGCATGAGCCCCCCCCCTCACTGTTAGTCAAGTGTAAGCTTACATGCCTTGAGATCGCGAGTCTCGCAGGCTCCTCTCTCTCTCTCTCTTTCTCTCTCTCTCTCTCTCTCTCTCTCTCTCTCTCTCTCTCTATCTCCCTCGTTTACTTTCTCGGGCTATCACGGGACTTAGGAGGGGCTGTTGGCTGTGGCAAGGAGGCCAATGGGATTTACGCGGCCATTTTTAGAGGGCTCGTGACGAAGGAGTTCCCGTATAGCCCGACATCTCAGCGAGCATTCAGTGAGAAGCCAAGAGACGAGATCGTAGTCATGCGAAAGAGGCCCGAAGAACATCGCGTAACGCAACGGAGCTTGGAGCAAGTTGGACCCAACGACACTGAGGATGCATCATTCCGCGGTCGTAACAGAAGTCAGCATCGTCGCTCGATTTTCTCGGTTCCCAAAGACCTTAAAGTACCGAAAGTAAACTTTGGCCAGGAAGAAGGACCCTGAAAAATCGATCACACACTTTGGATAACGCGAGGATCGAGGCGTTGCTGTTGAAGAGCCTTGGAGATGAACGGGTAAGGTTGAGGAGAGGGAAGAAGGTCCATTGATCTGTGCTATCATCGAAGATAAGTACATGCAACGCAATCGATCGTCGCCGATCCGAAGGAGCAGGAAAAGAGAACCGGTCATCCAACCGAGTAACCCAGCCGGAGATTCGTCCAGTGAGTTATGCAATCGATTATGCTGGGACGCCAGCACTTGTGCAACCACATTGGCGAGCAGTTTGCTTCGGGCAGCTCATTCGTGAAGAATCGGTAAGGAGGATCGCGAGCTAGAACGATTTCGTTTTCGAAAGGATTCTGCGACTCCTCACCGCCACGGGGCCGGGCGACTGTTCCGTGCTTCCTTACTTCCCATAGTAATTAAGACGTATGGAATGTAAAGAAGTATGGAGCTGCGCCCAGGCTTATCAGCTTTTGAGCAATCTCTTGCTCGGCACGGTCGTTAACGCGGAGAGGAGCCGACGTGTTACAACGATTGCATCACGTAACTGTTCCAATCTGCGAGTGATTCGAGTGTACGATCGGCGCTATTTTTATCTGCCAAGTACACTAGCCGAATGGATGATAATTGGAATCAGAAGAATCCCCCATCGGAAGAACATGCTTGATCGTTTGATGAATCTGCTAAAGCTACGACAGGAGTTTCCAATCGTTCTTGAAGATCCAACAACCGTTGTTCCTGTGTACAGATAGATGGAAACATTGGTATACACCTACGAATCCGTAAGTAAGCGATTTACTTTTGGTTCTAGGTAAGAAGACACTGGTAACCTTTGCTGGCGATTGCTATCTTGTATGGAGATCGCCAACGTACGCTGGGAGATCGCAGAAGCAAGACACACGCATAGAATTGGTGGCGTCCTCGTCATCGGTTGGGATCGCAGCTTCTCGTCATACTTTCTTGGTCGTCGAGACACGAAATAGCGGACGTCGCAGAGGCCATAAATAGCATTCTGTTTTCTGCGTACCAAAGTATATAACGTGCAGTTGTGCACAGCCAAGAGACCCGGCTGGCACGCTTTCGTTGCCGCTGTCGCTGGCACCGCACCACGGATCCATCTGGTATCCGTTTTCACCCCGGAGGGTACGAAACCACGCGGAGCACATGCGAGCCTTATGTGTATGTGTGTGTACGTGTGTTCTCGGGCCATGCAAAGCTCCGAGTCCGATTCTCCAGGCAATGTCGGAAAGAGAAGACGAAATTGTGGCCGCGAGAGTGGGCACAAAGAGAGAGAGAGAGAGAGAGAGAGAGAGAGAGCCGTAAGAATGCGGCAAGGAGGAAGGGAAGGGAGGAGACGAGAGCAAAATAGGATGGCAGGCTGATGAGCAAGAGTGAGTACATAACGCACACACGCGGTGAAACAGCACGACCAAGCCAGCCAAGTCAAAAATAGTCTAGCCGTACACTCACCGCCATATTTCCAGAAATAAGTTCTCCGGTTACCGCAATCTATTTCCGGGCGCGTTCAGCTGCCTCGACGTGTCGCGGCCGACAGGCGTACGCGGGAGACCGAGCGCGCAAGGATCAATTACGCAGGAGAATGGTAAATTTGGAGCTGACGGGGGATGAAAAGTGCCAAGGTAAGGTATCCATTTGCTGACTGTACGAACTTCAAAATCGGATGTTGATAGTAGCGCAAACCGTTTAATGTCTCAATCAGTTCTTGCAAAGATTACTTTTAGCGGAGACTAGTTGCGGAGGGTAAAAAGTGAAACTGGGGTTGCGTCATTCCTTTTGTTCAAACATTCATCGGTAAGATAATGGTTTTGGAGTTTGCGTGATTGGAACGCAATCAAAATCGTTGATTTTTTTTCTTAAATTTTTGTTATCATTATAAATATTTGTTGCAAATTAGGTTGTAGAACTTGAGAAACGTCCGAAAAACGTTTGAGTAAATCTCATAGCGTATGGTGCTAAACAAAATTTTGACACGTTAATGACTCAAAAAAATATCATTCGTCGCATGCCGAAGATGGCAACTTTAATATTATGTAATGTAGCATAACTCATCTGTACCACAAGATTATTATTCACGATGGACAATCAAAGTAGCCTAGTTCGGAAGCAAAATAAAAGGGATCATTATTATTTTGCAGGTTACAATGTAAAAATGCCGGGAGAAGCAATGTCGCGGAACTACCTTGCACTCACTCATTTTCGTTCGTCGAGCCGAGTATCTGAGAAAGTTACTGGTACATACGGTGCAGTATATAAGTCAAACAGTTGCCGTTGCTCGGTCCTATAGCGAACGGGCAAACTATGACCCTGTCGTTGATGTCTGGATCAATTCTTACAATTACAAGTTGCTTTGGTCACTCCAAAGTAAGGCTTAATTTCCGTTGGAGTACTAGGCAATGGAGATAGTAAGTTCGGTGAAAATAACATGCGGCTGATTTGGTATCATTAATGTGTCGGAGATGTCGCGGGTGGGTCGCCATTCGATTCAATCAGTCCTATGCCTGGCGTGCGAGGTAGACGTTTGATGCGAAAGTAGCACCTCCTAAAAGGACTACGTATGGTCCCGTAGCGCTAGCGTTTCACCGGACGCGTGAACTAGATACTGGGGCTGAGCTTCAACACCCCTGGGTGTTGAAGCTCAAGACCGGGCTCAGACCGGGCAAGTTGCGCATGCTCAACGGGAAAACTCTCCAGCTAAACGCTCGATTTATGAGGCAGAGACGCGCAGTTTTCCGCGTCACAACTCGGCTGTGGCGAGAACACTGTGCCGCCTACAGAGCTCGCCCTTCTAATAAATAATGGGCCGGAGGTCCGAGCTAACCGGCGCCGGGATATGGCACAAAGTGGGAGATGAACGGAACGTGCGGGGCAGAGATGATCTCGTCCACGATTTCATCCGGGCGATTCTCTGGAAATGCGTGATTCTGCAAACGAGGTCTGAGAAAATCGTTTTCCATGCTGGGAATTCAGAGCTTCAAAGATCTCGCTATGGGACGCTGCTGTATGCACACGAACCCTTCGACCTCTAATTCTCTCCCTCTCTCTTTCTCTCTCTCTCTCTCTCTCTCTCTCTCTCTCTCTCTCTTTCATATACACACACACTCGCGTACTGACGGTTGCTTTCGTCTCTTGGGTTTGCATTGTTGCCACCGTCATTTGGATACGTACGTGCCTCTTGTCGTTGGCGAACCAGCAGTAAGTTTCAGTACGCGCTGAGGGAGATCCCATTGTGGCGGGTAATTTCCACCTGGTAACGCCCGTTCAACGCAACCAATTGAGGTGTACGACCGGCTACGGCCGGATTTTGCCTAGTTCTGTATCTTGGGCAAAAGGACATTTTCCGTTGATAATCGTCGGTCCAGGAATTTGCAATAATTTCATCACTTTTGAAAATTCGTCATTGTCAATTCTTTTTTACTATTCGACTGCGTAGCAATGCAACTCTTTCGGAAAATCATAAATTCTATCGTGTCAAAGTTTGCATCGTTCGAACGCAATGGGTGTTTTTTTCAATTTTTTTATCACTACATTTTTATTAATTCCCAAATTATTTGTTTGCAGTTTGGTTAGGTACTGATTGATAAGGAAAGTAAACTAAAATTATGAATAATTTTCGTAGAGTAAATCTTTTAAGAATGTCGGTAATTCAAGGAAATTAATATCCATTGCGCTCCAACGACGCAAACTTCAACGCCATTAAATTTCCGACGATCGCTGAGAATATGAGGCGTAATATTCTGCACGGAAAATTGTGAAAAAAATCACATTTTCGAAGTATGATTTTTAAAATGATGCATAACGTGTCGAACATTTTTTCCTATGGTCACGTATCTCGAGGTCATTACCGTCTCTGAATTTTAATAACAAATTGTCATTTAAGCTGACTGACTGGAAGCCGTAAATTGTATTTAAAAAAATTGGATCCTAATATTGACTTTTCGAAATATATCATGAAATACAAATACGATAAATTGAAATGAAAAATTAGGTTTGTCATCACACCAAACGGTTTATCTTTACGAAATCCAAAGGTTGTCCGAACTGATATAAATGCAGCCGCATCGCATTTGCATCGCATTCCGTTTTCGACGATAGGTTTAATTGGGCGTACGTGCACCGTCTCTAACGAAAAAGAAAGGGCAACATCGACAGTCGTTCTGACGGGTTACTATTAAATTTGCCGGCACCTCACACGGCAAAATAGGTTTGCCTCGTGGTCCACGTTAATTCGCCTGATTAAGCCGAATAAATTAGCCTCATATTATCGTCCTCCACATAATGATATTAGCTTTTCGTGTTTATCGCAGCTGATGCGAAAATTTGCATTGACGCCGGAGACCGTGAGAGTCGAGGGAACGACGGCCGAGCGAAGTATTTTACAGTTTCCTCGTCATCGGCGCCCTTCGTCGCGCGTCCTAATTAACCGGAGGTATGACAGGACACGGGAGTAATATTTATTTATCAGGCCTTCACGGGCAACGCATCGCATGTACCGATCGAGTTAGCTTAATCAATTTTGCGTTTTCCGTGTCCCGCGCGAAAATTAACCCCGCACACGGACTACTACGAGGGACGCTAATGAGCGTTATTTCTATAACAAATTTTCAATCGACGTATATATTTGTGTGGCATATCATTTGAGCGATCTGAAGGTGTATGCACGCGTTCCCCGAGGCTACTTTGAATAATTCACGATGACTGATTTTATTATTCTGACTTCCGTAGCTGCCGTGGGAATGGTGTCCTCCCATATGGACCAGAGGGAATTTTTCCTTAGACTTCCCGTAAAAAATCTTTCCTAAATGAGAGTCCGGTGGACGGTGCACGGGAATGGGTGTAGTCAGAAACTTGCAAATTTTAATAATAATTTATCAACCGTAAAAGATATCAGGGAATAAAAGACGTTAGAATAATTCGGTAGATATGTAGATTTTTGTGTTATGGCAAGCGATCAACAAATTCAAAATATCCAAACGAAAAATCGATTGCAAGAACGGGCTCGAATTAGCTTTTAAACAAATTATCCGCTCGCGCAGGGCGGTTCAAGTTTTCGGAAAGCAATTCTATTTACCCATGCAAACATCCCTGCTGTAATATAGACTTATAAAGTTTGCATCGTTGGAATGTAACGAGAACTATTCTTAATTTGCTCATACCCTTATTTTTATTACTATGTGTAAAAAATTATTTTGCAGGTTCTAGGTTAGGGATTTCTAATGAGGATCGTCAAAAATGTTTCAGTGACTATCGAAATCTGAATGGGCGAAAAAATGGGCCAGTGTGAAAAAATAATAATTTCGTTGCATTCCAACGAACGATCTTTATTAGAGATCTACATCCCAAATTCGTAATTGAAGGTTTTGGCTGATCAAGAACATGAGAAAGTAAAAAAGTTTAGGGGAATTTACAGAGACTTGTTGCGTTCCAACTATTCAAACTTCAATCTGGTGTGCAAATGAAATTGAAGTTTGCATCGGTGGAATGCAACCAAAGTTTCGTAGCCCAATTTTTTTCGTCAAGTTTGAGCTACGCAAGTCATTCGAACATTTTTGAGGATCCTTGTTAGAGATCTACAGCCGAAATTGACAATAAAACATTTTCGGTGATAAAGAAAGGGAACGTCTTTCTTACGTGAGCTTCAAATGGAGGGAGGGGGCAAAATCTCACACAAATTTCATTAGGGGAGAGGGGGGTCAATTGAAATATCACGTCAAATTGGTAATTCAGAAAATATACTATTTAAAATTTTCGTAAGGTACAGGGTCCAAATATGGACACTTTAAGGCTTAAATTATTTTAGAAGGAAAGATATTTTAAAGAACAAGAATATTAACATCATTGTAATTGCTTTATTATACTTGGTAACTATCAGACTTATCAAGTATATATATCCTTTATAATAAACATCTTTTTTCAACCCGTGAAATGTCGATATTTCCCGAGTGTTCTGAAAATATGGACAGGCACGTATCCATATTAACAGTATGAAATAAAAAGAATAAAATGTTCTTAATCTTCTTATGCTATTTTGGGCATTAATTATGTTATTGCTGTATTATCTTCTTCATTAATTTTAATGAAATATTTTTCTGTTCATCTTAATATATTCTTTGGAGTCAAGTTATGTTTTAGTCTTCACATCTGCGACACAGCTGTAAATCTTACAGTCTTCGTGTACGTATCGTTTACATATGTCACAAATGCAATTAAAGATGAGTGGAATTATGGTACGCAAAGGTCGAATTGTGCCTAATATGAGTCAGCCTTGTTTCCTGAAATGTTTTACAAATGTAAAAAAAAATCAATATTTTTTTTGAAATTTTTCGCTTATTTTCTCAAATTTAACAAGAAACCAGTGCAAAGTTGCGAAAAAAAGTCGAAAGAAAATCAGTCGGACCATTTTGATGATGGTTACACGATGTTTAGGGACAATATACTTGCTTCTTTAATTGTTTTGTAAAATTTTTTATCAATCGGTCCGGAAAAATGGTTTGATTGATCAATGTGAAAATTTACAGATCTATTGGCGGTACATTGAGCTGAAAAAAACCCGGCAACATTAGTATTTCCATGAATATTTGTAAAGTAATGCTAGATTCACTGAAAAAACCATTAAAAAATCATTCTTTGTACTTTTTTCAAGTTAATGTTAAAGGTGGAAAAAAAAGTTTTTCAAAAATCAATAAAAGGGTCTTGTAGGGCATTTAATCAACTTTTCAGAATGGCCGTTTAATTCGGTGTGCGATCATTGGTTGCTGATATCTTGATTATAAAAGACAAAAGGATTCTTTTTCATTCAGAATCGGATATCTCAGCAAATATTGACGTAGAGAGTCAACAAAAAACCAAATCGAAGCTGAATAAACAAGCTAACTGACCTATGCATTGATTTAATTGAAATAAATGTTCCCGAGCCTGCGGACACTTGAAAAAGAAACAAAAAATTTTGTAAAATTTTTGTCTCATTCTATTTCTTATGATTACGCGATATCCGTAGCTCACATGAATTTTCTTGCAAAAATATCTCAAAACTAAAAACTTAAAGCTTTAAAATGCTTTTTTTCATCCTGATACAAACATTTTCGACACAGATACAGCGTTTCAAAAAACACTTAAAAAATTGAAGTACTGATCTGTTCCTTTTATTTTTTGGAGTAGTGTATATGATTATTGTGGCGGTTCAGATTGGGGGTAATAGTCCACTATACACGTCTACGAGGTAAACAAAATTAGCGCTTTAGTCGTTGTATTCAACAGCTTTTCAAAGCTATTATTTTTCCATTTTTGGGTTCTAACAAACGGAAAATGCCACTTATTCAAGTTAGCGATGAGAAATATGAAGTCGCATCTCTTCAGCTGCTCCCAAATGCCATACCCCAGCGCAAGACGCGCTCATAGAGAAAATTGCCCTGACAGAGTGTTGTAAAAATTCTTTAATTGCTGACGGCACCGAACATCAAATGGTTCTACAGCTAGTATGGGAAATTGATCAGTATGAAAAGACGCTTAAAAAGAAACACATCCAAACTGCTTACTAAAAAAAACAGAGAATCTTATAAAACTAAACTGTAAGAATTTTACTCTCAGAATCCAGAAGTAGCAAAATCATTGAAATTGCGATCTGCGCCTGGACGTCCGCGCTTGGAGGAGCAACAAACGTATATTTTGAAGGCAATCGTAGACATAGCCATATTCGATGCCTCTGCCGAATCTATCTGATCTACAGGCGAAACTCCTAGATCTAGGATTCAAGATCTAGAAGTGGCACATACATTTGCCTGCTCCCCAGGGAAAGTAACACCTATGACGCGAAGAGGCGCGTTGTAACTTTTCCCGTAAAGCTCGGTCGCCCAGAAACCGATCGTCATAAGCCACAACTAGACCAGCATTTTTGTGTGTCTTCAAAAAGGTCTCCCGGAGGCAGGAGCTTCAGTTCTCGGTCCAGAGAAAGTGATATATTTGCCTCACTATGATACAGTGCGCGTCCCCGTCGGACTTATAGCAGCAAACAAACAGGCACCATTGCTCTACAAAGTTTCTCTGCCGTATCACGTCTCTCATAAGTTCTTAACATAAATTGATTCCAAGCGTGTACGCTATTTCTGAAATTGCACCTAATAAGATGGATCGCCCTGAAGCCGTCATTTACAGTGTGGGCCGACGTACATTGCTGTCCGGAGTGCCGAACACTCCTCGTCCACGGCGATGTCTCACGCTGAAGATATCAATAGGCCCTTATCTTGCGAAACTTTCAAAGCACCTATGAAGGATAGTCAAGGCAATGTAAAGCCTATTCTCATTATTTCTTGCGAAAACGGGTCGAATGAAAAACCGCGCTACCCTAAAGAAATTGCACACGCTGTAAATTACTTCAAAGAGAACGATTTAGATGTTATATTATTAGTATGCAATGCCCTAGGGAGGAGTGCTTTCAGCAAAGTAGAAAGGCGAATGGCTCCTTTGAGTCGAGAATTGATGGGGGTAAATCTCCCCCACGATTCTTATCGATCGCACCTCCATGACAGAGGCAAAACTATTGATCCCACCTTAGAAGTGGAGAACTTCCAGAAAGCAGGCGAGATTTTGGGCGAAGTATGGAGCTCGGTAATAATCAACGGGTACGAAGTCGTTGCCGAATACATAAAGCCGAAGGATAGCCTATATTTAGTTCCCGACTTAACCGATGAGCAACCCGAGTAGAAACATTGTCAGGCTGGCCTGATATTTGATCCGGGCCGGATCACGTTGTAGCACAGAGGCCTTACTTTGCCTTAATTTTTCTGATCCAGCTGGTGTCAGGCCATAGTCAGGCAACTGCATGTACGGTCGCCGCCAGTTGCCTGAGATCCGGCTTACTTCGAACTGTGGTCAAGCAACTTGATTTACGGCTCAAGCCAATTTTCCTGACCCGGCTAGCATCAGACGATGGTCGAGCAACTGGACTTGGACAGTTCGGCGCTAAACACGTGCCTAACCTCATCTTGTCAAATGCTAGAGACACACGAGAGAAGCACGAGACGTATACATCAGTTAGTATAATAATTATTTTTCATTAAAGACTTTTAAAATTCGTATATCTATAAGTATAAATTAGTTTCAATCTATGATTGTGAATTCATTTCCAATTTATAACGATAAATTAACGTATTACTATAAAAAAATCATGTGCAGGTTAACCGGAACAGGATAGGCCAAACAAATGATGGTAAGTTGACAGCGTAGTTTAGTTCAGTAAACGTAATGCCATCGGTGCAGGTTAGTCCATTCGAGATGCACTTCGAATAGACATTACATTTACAGAACTGCACTACGCTGTCAACTTACTACTGTTTGGTTGGCCTATGCTGTACAGACTAATCTGCACCGATGGCATCATATTCATCGGTTGGCCTATGCTGTTCGGAGTAACCTGCTCAATGGCATCACATTCATCGGTTAGCTGATGCTGTCCGGGCTAACCTGCACCGATGGCATAATATTCATCGGTTGGTCTACGCTGTCCTGGTTAGCCAGCACCGATGACATCACATTCATTGGTTGGCCTATGCTGTCCGGGCTAACCGGCATCGATGGCGGCACATTCATCGGTTGGCTTACGCTGTCCGGGCTAACCTGCACTGATGGCACTACATTCATCTGTTGGCCTATGCTGTTCGGGCTAACCTGCACCCATGGGATCACATTCATCGGTGCAGGTTAGCCTGGGCAGTGTAGGCCAGCCAAATATCTTTTTATTTAATTAAATTTTTATTTGATTTAAATCTTATTTTATTTTAATTTAATTTAATTTTTGCTTTATTTAAGGCATTATTTATAATTTCGTGCGATTTTCTATTTTGAATATTCTTGGTACTTTTTATTTCAGGAATAAATAGGACATCCTGAGGTGGGCTTCATTTCATCATCTTGAGTAGGCCTTGGTTTCTTACTCTGATCGGACCTTGATGTTTTTACACTGATCAGGTTTTGATCTTTTACCCAGTTCAGGCCGAAAACAGGTATTGCGTTTTAAAAATGATCCGGGCTTGATAAAAAATCCTGATCAAGGCTGGATAACGAAATCAGGATGCCTGATCAGGTCTTCATTGCAGCCAGAGCAAGATTTCTACTCGAGAATGGTATGCATAGCATCTCAGAGAAAGCCAGTATTAGCTGCAGGTATTTAAGTTTTTGCTAAAATGCTTAATAAATGCTTCTCAATCAATCACAACTTCACATTAAATTTTAATTTGTGTTGGTAGATAATCATTGCCCCACCTGCTGCGGGCCATTGAGGAGCGCGCTGCAGACTGTGGTTCACGCCTCCATCTTATCCGATCGATCCTCCAAGTGACCGGAGAACCGACCTTGCCGGAGCTGAGCGAACACTGCTGGGAAATCGTTCGCACCGTTCCTGCTACGGCAATGCCTGTGTATACACAAGTGTATCCCGAACATGCGGGCTATTCTCAGTTGCCGTAAGATTACTACTGCCCATCTCTGATGATGAAAGATCAAACTATCCATAACAGACGCTGCAAGACGTTCGGCATCTACTTTGCTTCGCGCGTGTCATACTTAATCATTTTGAAAAATATGTGGAAAATCTCACGTGAGAGAGGGAGTGGCTCCTCATCTTACCAAATCTCACCAAGGGGGACGGAGGGGTACACATTGAAGTAAAAACGCCTCACGTGGTTAATGGACGTCCCGATAGTGAAAAAATAAGTTTCATTGCATTCCACTGATGAAAGTTTCAATATCGTCTCAGCACTCTATCGGTAATAGTGATAGATATAGAACTACAATTAATAGTAATTGTCTACGCTGAAATGGTACCGTAGCTAGAGTGGGTATTGTATACCTATAGGTGGATAATATACAGCGGCATTGCAGTATCATTATAATGATATTGCAATGCCGCCGAATATTATTTCGACATAATGTGCGTTGGAGATGTCGGTTAGAGATTCAGAAATAAAATATTTCCACCCTGTTTTACGAAGCTTTTGGAGTAAGCTGTAAGAATATACAATAAAGAATAAGGCTGCTAATTAAAAATGTTTACATTCACCTCCATACGACCCCAAAGTCAAATTGAGATTCCCATATTTTCCCCTTTTGAAACGAAACAACCCAGTAAACCAGCCATGTAACGGCAATATAACGTGGAAATTACAATTAATATCACAATGTTACACTTGTGTAGTCTAACTGTTATGTAATATGGAAATAACACTGCAACGTTTTACTCGATACCTGTATGTCATATACATATAACGTACTATGGTAACATCATGGTTACATTACCAAAATGTATAACAGTCTCATAACATGTGTGTAACAATGTGAGTATAACATTGGTAATATTCAGGTTATGTGAACGTTGTGAATGGGTATAATATTGCCGTTACATAACCAACATATTATAACTGTTACATATTAGGTTGATAACAATGTGAATGTAACATTGGTAATATTCAGGTAATGTATATGTTATGAACTGTTGCAATATTGCAGTTGCATAACCAGTACTTGCATCAGTCACATAACATTGTTACAACCATGTGAGAATAACAATGGTAATACGCACATAATGTGAATGTTCTAAAACGGCTAAATGTTGCAGTTACATAGCTAACATATCGTAACCGTTACATATTATACCTGTAACGATGTGAATATAACATTAATAATATTCAGGTTATGTAAATGTTATGAAATGTTGCAATATTGCAGTTGTATAACCAGTACTTGCAACAGTCACATAACATTGTTACAACCATGTGAGTATAACCATGGTAATATGTACATAATGTAAATGTTCTAAAACAATATAATATTGCAGTTACATAACTAGCATATTGTAACTGTTACATATTATGCTTATAATGATGTGAATATAAAATTGGTAATATTCAGGTAATGTATATGTTATAAAATGTTGCAATATTGAAGTTGTATAACCAGTACTTGCAACAGCCACCTAACATTGTTAGAACCATGTGAGTATAGCAATGGTAATACGTACATAATGTGAATGTTCTAGAGTGGTAAAATGTTGTAGTTACATAGCCAACATATTGTAACCGTTACATATTATACCTGTAAAGATGTAATTTTAACATTAATAATATTCAAGTTATGTAAATGACATGAAACGTTGCCGATTTTGCATGATTAAGGGCGGATTTTTCCAACTTCTCGGTAAGCCTCTACCTGCCAGTTATCCTATGCTTGATAATGTATGTTAACATTAATATTAACTTAGGCCGAAAAAAAGAAAAGTTTTACGATGTTTTTTTTTCAGTTCCATTATTGTATATAGCTATAAAACTTATTCTTTTGCAACATTGTTTCAACCTTATAAAATACGAAAAAATATATTTTATTTTGATTCATTGAATATTTTTTTAGAAGGCGCCAAAGTTGCGTCTTTGAAAATAATACCTGGTCCCATGGCCGACAGTTAATCTCAGGATTGGCAAGTCTGAGACAAAAAACAAAAAGCATTTGAAAGAGAAAGGTTTCGTACACAACAATTTACCAAAGTTAATACAAAATCGATGAAAATAAAAAAAAATGGCGGATGTTTGAACCAAATTTGTGGAACGATGCGGTGTTGCCATATGTCTTCTTATTATACGGGACAAATATTTTTTACGGAAAATTATTTTGTCTAAATTTCAATGCAAACCCTGCAGTGTTAAAAGTTGCAACTTTATAACTCATTATCTTCCAATCTAAATAGTCGACTGTTCTGAAATTTCACTCAAACATGCATATTGATATGAACAATGTTTTGTTAAAACTTGAACAGAATCTATAGAAACCAAGATTGCTATAGAAACCAAGATCGCTCGTACTACCTTAAAGACAAAAGAAAGTTGAGTCTTACTACGTTGAACGTAATGTATGCGTATGTCACATCACCTTAGCTCCGTTTCTAGATAAAACAATTGATACATGGATTATATTTTTCGTTACATTTTTAGTAATTAGTAGATTAGTTCGATTAGTGCGATTATATCGTATAGTATCTAGTCGATCGGCAAAGTAAAAAACGATGAAGTTCATCATAATCATTATAAAATAAAGAACTTTACTTTTCCATATATATATTATGTTGACTATTAATAATTTTTTATCCATTAAGAGACGCAATGGAAATATTATAAATTACATTATGGCTTAATTATACTTTGAAATTTAGCAATATATTTCATAAAAAAAACTTCAAAGGTATTCATGAAGCAATAAAATGTATAAGGTCGAATATAATCAATAACTAATCATATTTTTACATTAATTACGAATATAGCTTGGTGGAAAATTATAATTGAACTATAGTGTCAAATTATTTGTATGATCAACATACATAACATAACATAACAATTGAGAACACTGTAATGTTGCATTTATACCAAATGTATTATAATTCGTGTTACCATAATATTAGTTATCTCAGCTCTCACATAACCCTTCGTGTTAATACAACATTAAATTTACTTCAACTGTTACGTAAACATACATGTGAATGTAACAAAACATTTACATAAACTGTTATCTAACCTTGATGTACTTGTAATATAACATTCATATCAACCATTAAATAATTGTTCAAGTTAATGTAATATTGCATATATCAGCTGATAGGTAACAGCTAGGTTCATTGTTATATTACATTTTGAAATTGCGGTTACGTAACTGTTGTGCTACTTAATATATTACAGTTACATTACACGATGAACCAGTAACGTAACTGAAGTATAACGGTTACATAAGATGGTACATAACCAGTAATACTTATGAGTAGGAAATAAGAACTTACACGCAAGTTGCATGTAATATTCGAGTAATATAACTTGTTACTTTCGTTAACGTTACCGTTACATTTCCGTTACATAGCAGTTGCATTGTACAACAAACAAGTAACGTAACAAAAATGTAACGGTTACATAAAATATTACATAACGAGTAATACTCATGAGTGGGAAATAGCAACTTACATGTAAGTTGCATGTACTATCCGGTTAACATTACTTGTTATTTTTAGTTACATTGCCGTTACATTGCCGGTACAGAACTGTGTTTACTGGGAACTTTTTCGTTTGAAACCATTTTTGGAATTAACCTCGTACTATCTGAGATATCAGCTCCTAACACTTGAGGCAGCCTCCATATGAGGTGATTGAGGTTATATGTGCGTTCGATTTTGATTGTCTGACGTTTGTTGAGATTTCCTCTTTATCGTGGTTATACTTCGGCAAGAAAACAGTCAATGAATTTGTTTTTTTTTTCATCCCTTCTGGATAACCGCCCTGGGCTATCGGTTTTTTCAAAATGAAAATACGTCGACGCGTCCCCTCGTAATATTAGAAAGAAATTGCCAACTTTGCTACCGAGCACCTCGAGTCAGAAGCAGTAAGTCTTGAAATTTCACGAACAGCTGGACATTACAGTTCTTTTCACCCACGATGAACATTAATAGATTCTATCGAAAGAGGTGTTGGCTCTAGAACTGCTGTAATGCTGTATAAACCGCGCCCGCATTTTACTTCGTACTGGAAGGACCTGAGCTTTCGTCCGAAAATGGTCGTTAATATTCGACTGTAAATATTCGTATGTGACAAGCTGTATATTTGTATATAAAGAGAGAGGTTTCGATGCTTGATAATAACTGAGCGTGTACAGTGGCAATATATAGTCCGGCGCCGGTGTTGTACGAAGAGTAGTGGTCCAACGATATTTCGAAAGGGTTTGCAGTGGTTAAATGAAGAGAGGAAGAGAGACAAAGAGAGAGAGAGAGAGAGAGAGAGAGAGAGAGAGAGAGAGAGAGAAAGACAGAGAGACCACATTGACGGAAGTTCGTGAAGGGATCGTATGGATCCTCTTTCTATCGAACGCCAAACCCAACGATTTTTGGTCGAATTGCACATACACAGGTACACATACACAGAATATGTAGAATATCTAATAAAATAGGCGGTTACCAGGATCGGTTGCGACTATTGTCAATTCTATTACGGATCAATGCTTCTATAGGTTGGTGATGGTCCCATACGCATTTTGCACTAACCACGGTATTTTTACGCATGCATAAGTACATTATGTACATGTATATTGAGGGTCGGTTTAATTCTATGTATCATGTATATGTAGAACTACGAGATCCTCTGCCTCTCTGTCTCTCTCTACGCAACCTGTCACTAGTACGTGGTAACGTCAACGAATGCCATTTCGGGGCTTGTCGAGCAATGGGATTCGTGCGCTGTGCAGCCCTGATAATTCAATCCACTGGGACCAATGCAGATCCGTGTGCGGACAGAAGTAAAGAGAGAGAGAGAGAGAGAGAGAACCTACAGATGTGGATGGGAGAGGTTACGATAGCGGAAGAATTCGTTTATCGATCACCGAGCACCGAAAAAATGAGGCGACGTAATATGGTTGACCACACGTTGAAATATTCGATCGCAGTCCGACTACAAGCAAGCACTTAAATATTGGCCATTTGTTCATACATTACTCGGTGGGTCAGATAGCGAAAGAAACGTCAACCGTCTGATGCCACAGGGTCCAGCTCTCTGATACAACTAATAGGTCGCCATCACAGCTTATTGTTAGTCGTTTCTCCGTGCGATAAAGAAAAATATGCCTATTGAGACAATATTTCGAACGATTTCATAATTACCGACCCTCTGATGAAGATGTTATCAAGCTATTTCAATGTGCTAGTGAGATGTTGAAACCGATTGAGATAACGAGATCGGTTTTCCAATGACGTTGATCAAAGTATCAACGAATCGTCTTGCGATTCTTAAAATTGAATATTTATAATTGCAATGTAGCTCGGTAGATTCGACAATTTAATTGACGGGAATTGGGAATAATGGACGTGCTTCTTTCACCGCGGCGAGAATCGCTCTACTCTTCAACAACACTCTACGTTGCATTCCATTACTGTCGAACAATATTCCAGTGATTGCGCGAGCAGATAAAGTGCAAGAAACTGATGGAGTGATTTTCGCCATGATACATATATGTATAATAGCAGACACCCCGACTAGCTGAGGTACGGATTGGAGGAGAGGAAAGCTTTCCCTACTGTATTTTTCTTACACTTTGGACACGGGCTACGCGAAAAGAATACAGGAAAAGTGTTGAAGGAAAAAAGAGAGAGGAAAAAACGAGGATATCCGAACAAACCAACCCGAAGTAGGATTGGGAATGGTTATTTTTTTGCAACGATCATCGAGCAAAATTCATCGACAATTCATGCTGGTCCGAAGAGACTTCATTACCGTATTTTTTGACGGTTCTTCGATAATTGAAACAGTTTAGATCTAAGGCTCGTCTACCTATCCTCCCGCTTCTCTGTAGCAACAGATCGTATTTTGCTTCTCTAACGCTCATTCTGTTTCCCATACATCTTCCCTCCCTCTCTCTCTGCCTCACACACACACACACACATTCTCTCTCTCTCTCTTTCTCTCTCTCTCTCTCTCTCTCTCTCTCTCTCTCTCTCTCTCTCTCTCTCTCTCTCTCTCTCTCTCTCTCTCTCTCTCTCTCTCTCTCTCTCTCTCTCTCTCTCTCTCTCTCTCTCTCTCTCTCTCGATCTGTGCGGCTCGAGCTTGAGATCTATCTTGGCAGTCCAACGTCGTTGCACGGACGTATAACGGCCTAACTGGCCGCTATTCCAATCGTCATAAATTGTCGCTGGCCGTACGTGACGATTGTACAGAGCAGCCGATGCTCCCCTGTCATTTTGGGGAATGACGGCGACGGAGAGACCAAGAGAAACAGAAAGTACGAGACAAAGCGCTTTTCTGCCTATGCAGCCACCCCTGTATGGACCTCCGTATCCATAGTCGGACTGGCAGCACATACACTGCTATACCCAACTACTATCATACTCATTTATTCGGCCACCTTGCCTTATGAAATAGAAAATAGATACTCGTAGTAGTACCCAGTATATGTTTGTCCATTATGTGCTCTCCAGCTTACTTCTCTCCATGATGGTTGTCTTCTTCCCGCTATTATCCTAGCTACGTATGCCACTAGGTGGTTGCATTGAAAACCCTTTTGTTTTTGTTTTTGAAGCATGTGTTTTGTAAAAACTTGATGGATTATATTCATCAAAACAAGTTCCTCGGGTATGATTACTTTCTTCCCCTTCTATAGTAAAAGCCGCATCACACGTCGAAAGAATGCCTTGTCTTCTGACGCTATACGGTAAACCGAATGGTGAATGGACCAGTGGACGAACCAATAACGACACTGTAGGATTCAAATGGACTGTAAAATACAAATATTATGGAAACTAACTTTTTAATTGCCATAACTAACAATAGTTTATGGGTATATTGTGTAGGCGAACTCGGGGCAAGATGATAATACTAAGGTCATGTTCAAATAAAACAATACATATTGAGACGTACGAGAAGGGGAATAAAAACGCGGTAAAATATGGGTATAAAAGGGCAGAACTTTTGGAGAAAAAATATTTTGCTCATCCCTTGTGGATCGACAAGTACCGCTTAGTAAAGTACATCCTTATTGGACAGGAAAAGCTGAGAGAGAGGAACATTGACAAGCAGGAGAAGCGAGGTGTCGCCCCAGAAAAATTCTGATTCATTTTGACTTAACGTGGCTTCCTCGGACAAGTACATCCATAGCGAATAGGAAACGCCGAGACAAGGAACGGTAAGAGATAAAGAAAAGAAGAATTGGGACATAATTTTTTATTAGCCTTTAAGTGAGAAAATATTAGAAAATTGAAAAAAAGGAAATCACTAAGAATCAAGGTAAATAAAGAAAAGGGGATAAATTATTCCAAAGTAAATAGAAAAATTGTATTAGGAAAAGATGAAGAGCGAGAAGGGATAAAAATTTGCAAACGGTACGCACACACACCTGTAACGCACACCTACCCGCACACACACGAACACAGATACACCGATATCGCAAAGCGAAAGAGGAAGAAACTGTATTAGGAGAACATAAGGGCAAAGAGGTATTTCGAATTTGCGAGCGTCACGAAACTTATACAAAAAAACGGAACAACACAGACCCCGATACAAATAGAACGAAAACATTCAGTGAACACGGACCACAGCGAGTCAGCGCGTCATGATCCACCGCGCCGCGATCAATAGAGCGAACAAGGCAAAGGGAACATTTATCGACGCGCGATAATCGATCCAGATCGCGTTCGGGAGTGTTTACCACTTGAGTAATTACGCGCATTAAATATTTCACCGACGGGAAAGCGGCGTTTTATAATTATACGAAAAACAACACACACAACACATTACACTTACACACGGCGTTATTGTTGGAATATATTGAACCCATAAAAAAACTGAATAAATTGTTTTTATTGCTAAATACCACAAAACACCAGAGTCTCAACTAATTTCTTCCCTGATCGAGTGCCGAACAAATCAATTTATTTGTAATGAATTCCAACACGTTACTATATATGAGTCAGTTAACGTTAATTATTCTTTTAAACTAATAAACATTTATTAATCGTTTGATTTTGGAAACTGTCCTTATTATATTAATAATTAGTACTTTTATTATGTTCAACTACCTATCTCCAGTCAATATTAGCAATTCAAATGAATTGAAACGATGGTAAGTTTTACCAAGAATTAGATCGTTTTGTCAAAAAATCGATATTGTTTTCTCGTTCGAGACGCGTGCTTCTGCTACATATGATACTTTCACACTCATTTATCTTCCCGCCGGCCCACCAAACTCCAACGGGAGTACTGTGCTCGCCCACACAAATATAGTAGGGGGGCGTGCACAAATGACGCAACGCCAAATTCCCAAATTTTCGACCCCCCCTTCCCCCACGGATCAGGACCGTAACGCCTGGCCCGATCCCCCTGCCTCTATTCCGTCACGTAACGGGTTCTTTGTCGTCAACAATTGCGATTTGTTTTATAGACATAACTAATTATGCAAGGATCGGTTTTATACTCATTTTATTAAGTATATATTTATCTCATTTTATACCAATTTTTATGAAAAAAATCTTTAAAATTAACCGAGTTATATGCCTTGATTTGATGACGAAAAACAAAATTTCCCTTCACTGTCTCATCGATGTCTTTGTGAAAGGTTATCTGTAAATAAAAAGTCAACAATTTATCAATATCTATACAAATGTAGCTATCGTTATGCTCAGCCATCCTTTTATTTTGTTTTTTTTTACAAAATTCCGACGGCTTGGACTTTTTTTTTCTATTTTCAAGACCCTTTTTTATTTGAGCAGTCTTTAAAAAAAGTAATTATCAAAAATTGAAAAATCGGCAACGTACAACCTTAGCCACTGCGATTACAAAAATATCAAGAAAAAATTGAAAATCGGTTGATAAGTTTTGGAGTATTTGCTGGGACAAGGCCGAAAAAAGTAGTTTCGAGAAAAACGCGTTCAAAGTTTTTCTTCCATTTTTGTTGATATAAGGTTATGGGAGGGGGGGGGGGGGGGGCACAGACAACAAAAGTAGTCTTTATTAAGAATTTATGATAAGGCGATATCGATGATATTTCGTTTCGATCACACATGAAAGTGAGGTTACGTTTCTCCCTGTCAGTAACTCCTCAACGTAAGTAATTCTTCGACCTAACGTCTGATGGCAGGAGCTCTGCTCCATAACAAACGACGTACAATAATGACTGTGAGCGTGAGAAATACGCATGCGCGGAGTACGAATTCGAGGACTTTCACGTCCTAGGAGCTGAAAGTGCTGCTTTGGTATTCCCGACCACGAATCCACCATCGCGTCGCTGAAACGCCTAATTTCGTCGCTACCTCGCCTAAAGCGAGGAAAACATGGTTGCCTTATAGAAAATATATTATTCCGATAGTAAAAAAAAAATCGCAGTTATTCCAACAAATGATATTGGAGGAATCATTAAATAAGTAGCGAAATTACTAAATGGTCAGCGAATGGACAAAATCACCAGTAAATGAACACTCGGCCGCCAGTTAATAGACGTTTACCGTAGATGATCGGTGTAGCGGATAACGATTCATTAGTTATATTTATTAAATGCCAGATTTGAAGATCACAGTGTGCAAAAAATTATAATATTCTAATCCACATAAGTAATACATTTGTTATTACGATTTCGTAGAAAATACGCAAAGGTTTTTTGCATCTTACCGCGACATTCTCAAACAAACTACCGACGTTTGCTGGCTTCGTCAGAGAAATTGAAAATTGAATTTTGTAAATATATAGGAAACGAGTGAAATGATTTTATGGCAACATTGAGAAATGTACACTGTCATCTCTTAACTGTAAGTCATTTTGCAATTTTGAGCAGATGAGCTCGATTTTTGACCCTCCTTTGAGAATTATCAGAATGGAGCGTCCATTCCCCGGTGAATAAACATGTCTAATTCTGACCTATCATTGGGAATTTATTTGGGAATTTTGCAAAAAATTGAACATTAATTCCATCTTAAGTCATAAAAGCAATGCTCAACCTCAAAATTCATAAAAACTATTGTTCTTGTCTCTAGAACATCTATTGTGCACAGCCGTATAATAAATAAGTTGCGCGGTGCGCAAGTACCATCAGCTATGAAAATTCCGTGTGGCGTGAAAATTCGATGTTAAACTGAAAAACCGAAAAATTATAGTGATTCGAGTTATTATCGACAATTGATATTCTTTACTTATTTTAAATATAAATCATCTTTCCTCCATTGACTGGTCTCCGTCCATCCACTGGTCGGTTCATCTGCCCAGATGAGTGAATACTGCCTCAAATCAAGCATTTGATTGAGCCGTGATACTTTAGATTACCATTAACGATGTGATCAATTTGGGCGGGATTGTGAGGAGCGTTACTCTCGATTTTGAGTTGGTACCACCCGCGCGGGATTATTTTTGAGGGACTGAGAGTCCTGAGGGTCGCCAAAAATGCTTTTTCAGCATTAAAACGTCCTTAAGGATCTTCAAGAAAATGTAAGTGATCCGATAGCGAAAAGTTGCTATTACAACTACAGAGTTATTACTGTGAAACTTAAATAATGAAAGACAAAACTCTGAGGGCACTTCCCGCGAAAGTACGTCTTTCAAATTGTCTTGCGGCATAAATTGAACAGGTCCGATTACCTGTGCATTTTCAGTCTCGTGTAATTTTTTTTTTTCAGAAACACGCAGGAATTTCTTGATTTGTCAAAAACTCCTCTCGTTGTAAAAAATGTCCATGAACTTTTTCGTCTGGAGATGAACCTTTCTTTATCTGTTTGTAATTTCTATGGAAAACAACAATCCCGCAGATCCCCTACGTATTTTTCGAACTATTATCATGCAGATTATAAACAATTTTGGATTTTTTCTCAAGATCGACATCGGTTAAATTTTAAGAACGGTGTCAAGAAATCCTCGGCTAGTTTTTATCCGAAATTGATCGGAAGTTGTGAAATCGTAAGAATGTTTCACCGACCAAAGTTTTCAATCTCCTCATCAATTCACTTACCATTTGATGGTAAAGCGTTCTAACAGAGCTACCAATGAAATCTTTCCCAAATAACGATTAATGTCCCCCCGTTTCATGAAGGATTGATTTGCTTCCACGGGATGATTTTAAACGCTTGATTCGTTTGATCGTTGACTATGTTTGGACGTGGAGACCAGCTTAACGTATTTCCTTAATTACGGTAAGGCTAAGGAGATACTCGAATATATGATAAGCCCTTTGAATAAATTTTGGTACATTGTGGAAGCATACAAAGGATGAAGGTGCGAGATCAGGGGGGCTGGGAGTGCGTTAAATACGATAAATAATTTGAGACCATACGGCTGTATAGTCATTATCGAGAGGGTATCTCGTGAACGGGAGGCGCGTTATATGGCACAAGGAGAAGATAAGGGCTGCGTTCTAGAGCCTCGACTTGCTAATAATGGTTTTGACATGCTAGTCGCGAAAGGATCGAGTTCGTCATTAAGCCTCTCGCCGAGTACTTCAATGTACGTGCGGGACTAGTACTCGATCCTCCAATGAAAACGGGAATAGTCGGAGGGCGTGAGAGTGGAAGAGAGAGGGTGTTAGAGAGAAAATAACGGGGAGTGCGGAGGCGGGGGTAATATAGTATCTTATCCCCAGCAGGACCGAAGCTCTACCCAGGACAGGAGCACGGAAGAAGATCTTGTCAAACCTGGCACCGATGCAGATGAGACAGCCTCTACACGATTGGACGTAAATACAACATGACAAACACATGTAGATTATCATACGGATGTCTCATGTAAGGTGACGTAGTACCATTATTATCTCCCGTTACCTCCTTCTCTCTTTGTATTTCCATCTCTCTCCCGTTTTCCTTTATCATCCATTTTCGTCCAGTTTTAGGCTACGAGTATCACTCAAATATTTTTTTAGTATTTCTTCTACAACGCGAAGTCGCGAAACAATAGCTTGGCTGATAACATAAATAAAAAAGACCTTTTTTTTCGATCCATCGATGCACTCGTCAAGACTATTTTGCTTGACATGGCAGTTTTTTTTCTCATTATTTTACAAATTACCAGTTGGGCAATCGGGGCCCAAGAAGTCATTGCGCGGCATAGCCGTCACCCATCCAAGTGGTCACTTATTGAAGATCTTGTATATCAATGCTGCTCGACTTGGGAGTATTTCTGTCTTGTTACATTACAAATTCCCATTCGTGTACACGTTTCCACCGATTGGCCGGTGATTGTTGTCTATATCGACGTTAGCGTTCCAAATCTCCATTACAACGAGGGGATAATAAATTCATGTATTCGTCCATCCGCGATCTGGGGGAGCCTGGGAGGCTACGGTTCTTTCTGCGATTCGAGTCCTGCAAGTTTCCGCAGCGTCATACCGAAAGACCTTCGTCAGGACACTTCGCGGTCCTCTCTTTCTTGGTTCCATATCGGGCGTGCTCTCCATCCTCCTCTGTCTGTAAGCCCAACCAATTTTCGCCAGTTTCCAATGGGCCCTCGACGCTCACTTGATAAATCCACCTCTCTATACGAAGATATTATATACACGTACGTGCATATATATACACATACCTATGTGCTCCGCGTACACACCCACATACGCACGCACACACACACAACATATATTGTTGACGTCCTTGCGGACTTGGTTGGCAGTTTTCTCACGTAAGCGAAACGTCAGCTCTTCGAGTTGCTGAGCCTCTCTTTCCGCGTTGCAGCTTCTTCTTCTTCTTCGTCGTATCTTACTCGCGCTTAGGGGGTGAGGATGAGTTGCCGAGGCCGTGATAGATACGTAAGTGTGGGCGCCATATAGCTGTGAATTTCGATGCGGGGATTCGCTCGTTTGCTAGCAAAGCTCGATTCTGGCATTCGTTCTTTTCCATCGCCTCTCACACTTAACAAAGGGATGTCCTCTTACTCTTATCCCCTTGTCTCGTCCTCCACTGTCCATATACTGATAATAAAAATGTATCGATAGCAACTAAATCCGTATAGTTGTCATTTTATTTATTTTAATTTACTAACATTTTTGTAGAACGAACGTCTTTGTTAAAATTTGATTCTAGTATTCCAGAGATTTATTTTCAATAAATCTCTTTCATTTTTAATAAATCTCCGGAGCCACTGTTGAGAAATAAAGAACTTATATGCTTTCAAAAATGTTGGTAGTTGGTATTGTTTACTCAAAACATATTAAGATCTATAAATGAAAGGGGTCTATTTACATTTTTTTATTTTCAATTAACCGGCAAATTCATGGACGCAGTAATACGCTCTGTCGCCGGAGTGTGGCGTAGAGCCCGAATCTTCTCCCGCAAGCCATTTGTACTGCGAGCGTACATATAACAGAGTCCGCAATACGTAAATGCCGCACCACAAATTTAGCGTATTGTCGCTCGTGATCGGCTGAGTGTATTCCGGAAGACGTGAGAATTGCGCATCTTGGGATACCGACGCAAGGAGAACATCCTATCGTAGGTATATACCGAAAAAGTGGCAACACAGAATATTTGTTTAATTGTTCACCACTGAGGATAGTTAACAATGTTGATAAATATATATTGTAAGTGAGAAGTATAAACATTTTGATGGTATTGATATTTGCATCGTTAGGATGTAACGAAAATATATTTATTTTATATTAGCCCAATTTTTTGGCAAATTTAGGCTACGAAGGTC